>CAJVPJ010000448.1:0-24852 GCA_910592205.1 Paraglomus occultum | reverse complement strand
GAGATAGGCAGTTTGATAGAGATTTAGTATGCGATATTATGGGCGGACTGCGACCGTCGATGCCTGATTCTGCGCCAAAGGAATACAAGAAACTTGCCGAGCGGTGTTGTAATGCTGATCCTGATAAGCGTCCTGATGCACATACACTTTACTGGGATATTTGCAATATTATTTACGAAGTGGAAAAGAATAAATCTGGTGACAAGGTGTGGAATGCTATCTATCATACTGATGTAAAGGCGTTATCACGTTTCGAGAAAGAGTGTAAATATTCCAGCATACTTTTACCTACTGGAGCTTTGCCTAAACCGAGAAATAGTTATGATTTGGATTCAGCTGCAGGTACGGTTACATGTAATAGTAAACATGTTGATATAAATAAGTCAACTTACAATATTAACATCATTTTATTGTCTAATAATTTAGTGACACAAAGGCTCTTGTAATTTTACTGTTTTTATGAGTTTTACTCAAAGAGTTCTCTCTTCCCCTTTTGCTCTGTAACCAAAAATTCCGCAGTAAAAGATAGAAACCTTCCATCAACAGAGTCTAAAAAGATTATATAAATAGTTTACCATGTCTACTAATAAAAATAAACAAAAGGCTTCAGCCTCTTCATCTCAGAACGCAATATACAGTATCTACTACTACCATGACTGATCTATAATCAATGGTTTTTGGATAGTAGTTTAGCAACAGTCTTAAAACATTAGTATTAGTACAAAGTTTAATGGTAGACAAACTACATATTCCTCTGACATGCGTACCCAGGGTATTTCCATAGTTTATTTTAGTACCCAGGGTACTTGTGCATATCATATTAATATAGATAGTGCGTACCTATCTCGAATTTTTTTATTTTATTTTTTGCTTTAATATTAAATTGACAGCTTTGATCAGCATATATTTAGTACATGTCAGAGAAATACAGTATTTAAATATTAAACCTGAAAAGAATGACTGAAGCAGACATTCTGAACAACTATGATAATAATAAATGTTTGATTCTTAGTAATTTTGATTAATATTGTAAACGCGATGGGCCTATCCTGAGGGGTTCTTCTCAGCATCGCTTCAGTGATGGGTTCCATGTGACCAGCGCCACAAACTACAGCATAATAGCCGTCTATGCCATAGCTTTCAACGTTCATCACGATCTAGACAAAAAACGAAACAATTCCTTCTAAGGAGTGAGAGAAGCATACTCTGTCACTTAGTTCAACGATGTTATAATACTCTTCGCCTGCGTCGAGCGGTAATGCCATCGCAACGGAACGGTAAGTAATCTCATCGACGAATACAATATCATATCCTTCCCATTTATATTGTCCTCAGATGCCGATTCTTCAGAAGTTGATTCGTCAGAGTCGCTTGTATTACAAAGAAAATTATAGTCTAAGAAGAATTGAAGAATATCGTTCAAAGGATAATCATATATACCTTGGCATATAATTCGAATCGCCATTGTCAGATACGGAAGGAGAGTTTTGCGATTCATATTCGACCCAGAAAGGAATCACATTAATTAGAAATTGGCAATGAATATTATCAATTTACTTATTGCGAAGGTCATACTTTAACCTCTTCATTGAATGTTTTTTTGGAGTCGTCACTTGATTCTCAGTAAATTTTGTTACCTTTACGCCAGAGGGATCTTTGAAGAAGGCGCTGATATTGTCAACCGAATCCTGTAAAAATACAATCAATATCAGGAATATGGCACAAAAATATTAGAAATAACGTTTAATATCTTTACCTTTTTCTGATCCTTTTCGGATGACCCGGAAATGAAAGTTTCAGAGTTTATAACCCCACTAACAGTCCCTCCTCCTATAAACGTTGGATGGTGGACGTGAACTAAAGGTTCAGCTGATTTATTCTTATAAGAACGTTCTTTATCCCGATTTCTTGCTAATTGACGATCTGGTCGAGTACCCTGAATGAAAAAACTTTCAGAAAATTAATAATGTTCTCTATACAATAACATGTCCTATCTATTTTTTTTTCCTGCCAGGTCGGCTTGTAACCTTGAACGTGAGACAACCTCGTAAGTCGTATACGCTCCAACACTGGCTTCGTGACTCGGCTCGGAACCTTGAACGTCAGGGGATCTCGTAAATCCTAGACGCGTCACCTATTCTCTATCTACATTTTCAAAAAAAAGATATACTCGCCTTCGTATACCTGTCGAGTAGTTCCTGTGCTTTTTCACGCCTGCGATCAGTCTCGCGATTAGCAATGGTCTTAAGACACCTAACATAACAATCTGTCTTCTGTCCGAGTGGTTCTAATCACATTTATCCAAAAGAATCGCGAATATTCCATCGGGAATATGCGGTATCGAAATATTCGTGTATTTTATTTGACATAGTCTTTTCGCGCAAATAGAACGTATTTTTCTAAATTATTTCAAGAGCAGTAATTATGTGAGAGGACACGTTCATGAAGACTAGAAGTTGGAAAGTGTTAATTTCCGAATCAGATCTGATAAAATTGATCACGGAAAACAGGTTGGATGGCGTCATATTTCCTCGCGTCCAATCCGTATTCTTGACAGAAAAGGACAAAGTCGAGTAGGCAATATTCATATAGGAGTAGATTATGTTGGTACTGGGTAATGTATTGTACGGACGATGGAAATAAGTGCCAACACCTATGTGGAGGGATTGGTACATGTAAACCAAATTGTGTAAATTACAATTTACCAGACGATTTAAAGAATGGTAATGACATGCATCGATGTTTAGTCAGAGTGTATTCATATTCGCGCTTATCTTATCTAAACACAAGCCATGCACTTCATATAAAGATTCGAGGGCGTACATCTACCATCTAATGTAATTATGCACCAAGGTACCCAATCGCATTTCTCAAAAGGAAATGATTTACAATATACCATTCAGCTGCTCGGCCAAAGAAACTAAAACAGTATTATCGTTGTTGTAAATAATCTGATTTTCGTAAGACATTCTTAACAAGCGAAGCGACGAAATTATGTCAAAATTAAACCGAATTAATTTTTAACCAAAAAAGTCTTCAGAGAAAAGACGCGGACGGAAACTATGTTGTACGTATATTATATGACTACTACAAATAAATTATATGTTACGTCTTATTTACATATTTATCAACAAGTAAGTAGAGTAAGAAGCCTTAGCATTGTATTTTATTGTCATAAAGCCGCAAATGCGGCGCACGGGATATTGATGTGATGTTCCGGATTTTCTGTCTTTTTGCAAGTCCGGTTCATATTACGAAGCATCAGAGTCCGTTAATGAACCATGTGCTTTCATATTTTCAAATATAACCAGGTAAATAATAGATACGAGTATTCTTTTCGCTCTTGACGTAGTCGAGCTTCGTGCGTAAAATTCTGGCGTTACTCAACAAGAGAAAAAGCAGAGCTTCGAGTCTTCGACTCATCTGAGATTGCTGGTGACGTATAGCTTCGCGAATAATCCATAAAAGTTTGTAATGTTCAGCTAATTGCTTGACAATCAAACCATTGGATGGCTATCTATTTATGTTGGGTAAGGATGCATGCTCGCATCTCTTTCTGCCGAATGGCGCTGACTTCCTTACTCGTTTAAGTCTTCTAATAGCATTTGACATCCATAATTCGTAATAGGTTTCTGTGTAACTTTCAAGAAGTCTTCATAATTTTAGTTTGCACTATTTATTACCAATACATGAAGTTTTCCAATGTCTCTCCATATACGCTTTGACATATGTGTATTTGCTAGTATATACTAACTCATCGCAAGAGAAGCAGATAACAGTTCCTATTGTTGAGCGTATGAACTACTGTCTGGAATCGTATCAACGTTCTGACTTCAAGAAATTAACATCCATGATATTATTATTTCTGAAATACATTAAGCGTTCCCACCGTTTTTTCCACTCATCAGGAGTTTCTCCAATATGTACTTGTGACATCCAGCAAAATTTATTCCATTCTTCATATTCAGGAGTGTAGCGTCCACAAATTTGTCTATCTAATGTCATCCTAAACAACTTGGTCGATTATTATAAAAGTAAGCTTTTAGGTTTTTAGTATACTTGTAACGAGATTTAATTTTAATGCACAAAGTGCACTGACTTCGTCCAATTTTGATATACATTTTACAATGTGGGAAAAAAAATAATAATTTGTAGAATCGAGTAATACTATTACACTCACTGGACAAAAGTATTGGGAATATACTTACAATACTAAGACTTTAAAAACGCATTGTGAACGATGCAGTGATCCATAGAACATGTGTTCGAACCGCAAAAATGCGCACCGCTCTGTGAATAAAGAAAATTTCAAACCATATTGTTGTTATTTTGAGAAAATGGTCAAAACGCGAGAATTATCTATTATTGAATGTGCAGAGATAGTTGGAGCTTATAAGTGTGGTGTAAAATTGCCAAAAATTAGGAAATTTTATATAAGACAGTCCGAACATAATACAAAAGTTTAATAACAATAATACAGTTGAAAATATGACGAGAAGCCAATGTGCGTTCGGAGAGGAATGTTCGTTCGCTGGTGCGTATAACCAAGAAAAACAGAAGAGGAACGGCTGCATCATTTACTGTAGAACTAAACCACGCTCTGTTGAAGCCAGTCAGTGAAAAAACTGTGCGCAGAGCTCTGTATGAAAAAGGTTACCATGCTCGTGCAGGTAAACGAAAGCCTCTAGTTACAGAGCGTAACAGAAAAAAGCGTCTCTTTTTGCAAGATTTACCAATGCCTGGTTATACGAGTGGAATGAAATAATATTTAGTGATAAACCAAAATTTGTTTTATTTGCAAATGACTCTCATAAATGGGTGTGGCGGCAAGCGCATGAGAAATACGATGTAAATTGTTTAGTCCCGAAAGCCGCTCATTCTCCTGGCGTGATGGTGTGTGGTTGTTTTACCCGAAAGAGTCGGTCTATTAATACGGGTTGACTACAGGGGAAGTCTATAGAAACATCCTTGAAGAACAGCTGTTCCCATTTATAGAGAGTTTAGACGAATCCAATATATGGATTTTCCAAGATGATAATGCCAGGCCACATCGGACAGCAGAAGTGGAGCGCTTTAAAGAGGATAATGACATTGATATGATGTCTCTTCTATATAGAGAAAAGAGAAGAGTGAGAAAACGTGAAAATTTGCCCAGAAACCTCAATGAATAGTTTGCAGCACTGACGGAAGAATGGTATGGTCTTGAAGGAGAAATATTGGCAAATTTGGTGAATAGTATGCCTCGTCATATACAAGCTGTCATAAAAGCCAAAGGAAATTTACATCATACTAATTAGTTTATTGAATAAAGCAAATGTTAACGAATTAAATGATATAAAAATCAATAAAGTATCCTTAGTTCGTTATCGCATAAATCAATCTCAAAGTGATTTCTTTTTTGCATCCTGCATAATAATCGACAAAATTCCCAATACTTTTGTCCAGTGAGTATAAGATATCGCGCAAAGCGCGTACTCCATGCAATAAATTAGATACTACGTATTATGTACCAGAATTTGATTTTGGCCTAACATTCTTCACGCCTATAGCAATGTCTTTATCAATTGTTATTTGGTTTTCACTTCGGCACTCGTTTAATATTACCATAACACGCGACCTATATCATTTGTTGCTAGGTAATTTCTGACATTCTCGAAGTGAGTGCGACCAATTTTTTGTTATTCTTATCCCTTGACTATTTTTACATTGTTAAATCGCTAATCCGTATAACGGAAAGGTTAACCGGTGGTGTACTTGTCTAACGGTTAACTGAGTGGCTTACCGTTTGTCTATCTAATTACTAATTATTCTTTTGTTACGCTGTTTTTAGAAATGCAATTTACATCCTGGTTGCGATTTACATTTTGGCAATTTAATTAGCGCGCATCCCAGAACAAGACATTGGAAGCATAATTTTTTTCAGTCTCGTGCGGCCTTTCCCCCGTCGCGTGTGTTTTATTCGTGTATTTTTATATATGTGTTTGTAGGATCCTAAAAATTCTCTTTTTGGTTTTTACAATAGTTACAATCTCCCCACCTTCCGATATCTGTTAAATTCTGCCCTTCGCAAGGAGGGCATTTCCTCTTTTTTACTTTCTAAGCAATCACCACACAAAATCTCTTTGTGTCACCATCAGAGTCACGCGGAATGATATCTTAACCGGCAGAAAATTTGTACAAATATATTCTCTTTTTTTCAAATGAGTTAAATTTATTTGCTCTAAACCTTTCAACGGGATTTCTTTGAAATTAGTGTCTTGAAGAATCTAAATTGATTTTGGCAGTTTGACATCCGTGATGTTGCTGTGAAAACTGCGATAACACGACCGCTGTGGGTAGACAACGACATGCTTGGCGCAGTAATGTGAAAGCTGCCCCCTGAT
Source organism: Paraglomus occultum (assembly GCA_910592205.1). Taxonomy (NCBI): domain Eukaryota; kingdom Fungi; phylum Glomeromycota; class Glomeromycetes; order Paraglomerales; family Paraglomeraceae; genus Paraglomus; species Paraglomus occultum. Next base: position 18,469 of record CAJVPJ010000448.1, on the reverse strand, counting down.
TCGATTCATTTGTCTTCTATACCAGTACTAAACATGTGCAATTCAGTGCATACCAATAATAATAAGCTTACTAGAAATATTCAATATTACATAAATAATATTAATGTACTATAATTAGAAACAAGGACAAGATTGAGGCTGTGATATACGTGTATTCAAACTCCTGTTAATTATGGCGAAGCATATGTATGTATATTCCTGGAGCCTTATGATTGTACTCCTTGTGACAGGGGTTGCAAATGTTCGAATGTATCAATGTAATTAAGACCCGACAAAACTTATAAAATGAGTAGGAATGATAGACAAGTTCGAATCACCATTTCTCTCTTTTCAATGAAAATGTTTAAAACGAAAGAAAGCAACGGGAAAGATCTATTTGAAAGCCCCAATACTTGGACGACATTCTAATTGTCTCTGCTATTCCATTACAGAACTTGAACCATTCCCGACCATCAAAGAAGTAATCAAAGAGCTCTTTTCGGATGCATCAAGCGCCGACGTTAAGAAATATACGAAACAGCTTAATTCGGTGTTGGAAATTTTCTTTAAAAAATTGAATGGTTTACAAAAATATCAGCATTTTCTCTTTGAAGCAGCTCATCCAGGAGTTGTCAAGGTTTCAAACGCTGACGAATATGATCCTCTGTTAGCTATTACGCCAAACGAAGCGTGGATCGCGGCTCACGGATTGGCAGCTTATAATGCAGTAATAGGCGAGAACACTATTGCCTTTAACTCGGAAAGAGAAGGGGTCGAACCCTCAAGGACTACGTCCAGAAACTTAGCAAGCAAATGGGATAAAGTAATTTTCAGCGATGAGTCAAGATATCTAATACTTAAAAATGATGCTCACTAGGGGACGCAGAGATGAAAACAGTCGTTGTATTTTCCACTTCAAGAGCTGTATTTCGTTCGAGACACCATGTTTGTTAATGGTGTCATTCCAAACGCATTCCATATGCCAAACACGCTGTACCAGGCGCTAATAATCTACCCATCGGGCGTGCTTACCTTGTGCACAAGCTGGGATCTGATTATGCGGAAGACACGTGGTTTTTTCAAGTGAATTAATTGTTATTTTCAGTTATGCGATAACACTCGTGTTAAATTGAGTATTGTCTTATTGTATCTTCGTTCATGGTAGAAGAAGATAAAATCTTTCGTAATAGAAAGTTCCCTCTCGCCAGGAATTGTTTGAATCACATTTAGCTTAATAAAGTATCTGAACCCATATTTGAAATATAGTGTTTGAACCAAATTTCTTAAAAGTAATCACGGAAATAACCAAAGTCTCTAACACGCCGGATGAGAGACAACAATGGAGGACTATTCCAACCGGAATTAGTCACTAATGTCTCATTGACTGTCTTCTATGAGATTGGGCGAAACCCTCAGTTTTTGGATATCGGGTGAAAAGCAACACGGGACGCAGCACTTATATCACGTGACCATGTGTCATTTTTATTAGTATGGTCGACGTTGATATTAGTAGGATAAGGTGATAATGTTGAAATCGAATGTTAGGAAAGAGTACATATTAATATTTGTTTTGTTAAATAATGACTAGAACGTTTTTGGTTACATCGTAACAAGCATTAGATGGCTAAAGAGCGAAGATTCTGCTTTTCCTATTATAGACTGCTGGTAATTCTGTACTTATAATTAACAAATCGAGGGCACATTATCACTATAAATTTTCTCGGCTACCCAGAGATACAATCTCGCCGAGTTTGAAGCAATGTTTATAATTTGATTATCAAGATGTTACAATAATATCTTCATATTAAACAGAACACCACAAATAACGTCGCGTCATACATCGGCTTTGTAAAGTAACAACAATACAAATATGTGCAACTTTTCTTTGTAACTACAATTTTACACGATTGGATAATGCACTGTAGAGTAACACTAAACGGCAAACTATTAGATGCTTACTTTTGTGGTAGGTCCCTTAATCATAATCCATTCTGCAGGATGATACAAAAAGTAATCGATCGGGTCTTTCAACCGAGATATGTCATTACCATGCTACCCGAGGAGAAAAATAAAATTGTTAATTATATCTTAATGTATTAATATTAATTTATAAACAAGCGGCAAACCCCTTCCGTCTTCCCCCATCTCTCTCCTTCTCACCTCCCCCTACATACCATTTATTGCTCTTTACTAATACAAAACCTTCCCCTCCTTTTTATCCCGCTACCAACTTGTTTGAAAATCTGGCAAACCGGACATGTTTAAATTACTGAAAACACGCCCGACCGCACTCTCCGTATCAACCCAAACCAACTCACAAGCAGTAGGCGCATCGTCGTCTCTACCCGATAGGCTGCAGTCACCTACATTACCAGTTCACCATGCACAGACATTTCATAGACAGTCGAATAAATCGAATTCGACGCATTCGAGAAGTTTGAGTCAATCAGCAACAACGCTTACATTAGGGAAGCTATCATCATCAGCCGTTGTACCAGCACCTGTATCTTCACCGACATCACCCGTATCACAAGAACCGACCGTTCCGATAAAACAAATCAAGCATCGTAAAGCATTTTCACTTTCCTCTTCCGCATCAATAATAACCTTTCCTGATGACTACCAAGAGCATAAACAAAATCCAAACACATTACCGATACCAGTACTATCATCCTTGTCTTCGTCTGTACATAACCAAGCGTCAATTCGTAAGTCAACCTCCAACCTTTTTCTTAAACACGATTTGAAAAATTCTTGCTGACTTTTCTCCCCCCATCAATATAATTGATTCAGATCCAAAACCAAATCGAAAGTTGAGTTCGTTTTTAACCATCCTCCAACCATGGGCACCGTTGATTACATGGGCGGTGATATCGCTGTGTACATTATGTTTCGTTGTCATTTATCGAATGGAAGTCATATTAGCACTTGAAAGATTGGCAGAATATGTCAAGGAATTGGGTATTGGGTGAGTAGACGGAGAAAAAGGCGGTTTTATAAATGGAGAGCGAATAGCAGAGGTAACTGAGGGATTGGGGGGAGGGGGGACATGGACAGTATATAGAATATAAAACAGTAAATATGTGTATAGCCCCAAGATTTGCCACTCATTTTTTCGAAAATGTTTCTTTTCTATCTACACAGCGGAGCCATGATTCTCTATGCTCTAATATATATCACAACTTTTCCACTCGTCATCGGCTATTCAACTTTGATAACTCTTTCCGGCTTTACATTTGGTATTTTTCGTGGATTTATAATTTCCTATTTCGCTGCATTATCAGGGGGGGTTACTGTGTTTGCGATTTCGAGAAAGTGGGGTAACGCGTCGGTTAGGAAATTGTTGAGAAAGAACAAGCACATGAGAGGTATTGTCAGAGCAATCGAGAAGAAAGGGTTTAAGGTAAGCAGGGGAGAGGGCGAATGAAGATTGAGTGTGATGTATTTAAGTTACGGTATGGCAACCGCGTGTTGTGGGTCGTTGTCTCTATTATTAGCAATAGAACAAGTCTGAAAAAGGCTATATGGATAAGATGATCTACTAATTCGTTTTCCTTCCCATCCACAAAAATTGTATATCCATTCTCGAAACAAAAACGCAGCTCTTGTTCCTAATACGTCTAGCTCCTTACCCTTACAATGTTTTCAACACACTTCTTTCTGCTACCAATATTCCTCTCCATACTTTTGCATGCGCCACTGCACTCTCTCTTTCCAAACTTGTAATTCACGTATACATTGGGTCGACGCTATCTTCATTCTCGGCTCATTTCTCGAGCGAGGGACATGAAGGTGATGGGAGCGGAGGTGACATCTCTAATTCCCCATTGTCGACAGCCGATATATTAAAAATAGCTATGGGAATTGTCGGTATTGTCATTGGCATCGGAGTAGTAGTATACATTTGGTTTGTTGCTAGAAGAATGGTCAAGGAGGTCGAGGAAGATGAGGACAGATACGATTGTGAATATGAATATTGTTATGATGAAGAGGGGAAAAAGGGCGGCTGTAACGTCGAGGATCAAAGTAACCACACTGATCGGGATGCGCTGATAGAGAAGGGAAATCAACATGGTGGAAGTGAGCTTCACGGATGTGAGAATTCTGGACTTTTGGTAGAAGAGATTAATCCGACATTTATCAATGAATCTTTGCAACCAATATTCTCCAACCCGTTTGATTCTCGTCGCAGTAATGGGGGGAAATCTAAAAGTTCTACAAATGAACATAAAAGAACAGTCGGTTTTGTTGATAACGGTGCGAGCGGCGAACGTGGATCAATCTTTAATACTGTCGAGGCTGTTGATGATGAAAGTGTAAATAGTGATGATTCTAATGAGACTGTTGAGAGGATAGATAATGAAGGCGATGGGTTGGTACAGTCAGTTGCGACTAGTGTGAGCGAGAGACACAGTGGACCTGTGCAGAGGAGAATGTCCAAGCCTGCAATTTAATTCTTTTTAATTAAGGTCGGTTTACAACAGTTTGCGCGGCAGAAATCGCTGAGGTGAGAAGGAAACGAGATCTAGAAACTTTAAAAGTAGATAATTTACTGTCTTTATTATTTAGTTCGTTTAATTAATTACTGAGTCATAACGAGCTAGCTAATTACAAGAAGCGTTAGTATCAGGTTGTTAAATAGACTAGAAAATTTGGAAGAAGAGATTTTAATAATGCGGAAGAGTATGTTGTAAGGGGATTATCGGACAGTTGTGATAATAAACATTACATCCGCGTGTGTATATGTATAACTCTTTCAGACTTATTCGCCATAAATAACATTAGCAAAGCATTTGTAGCAATTGAATGACCCGCAAGCAGATAGTAATAATGTATAGTGTAAGTCGCGCAACCTATTTATTGAGGTTCAAAAAAAACTATGTACAGGGGGGTACCAAAAGTATTGCACGGTCGAAAGTTAACTAATTTAATAAATTTGTTAATGCTTATAATTTTTATACCATATTTGCCTATATCACTTAAATGGATTGTTATTTATTGTTTTGGTTTAATCGTTTACGGGTAGCAAAAATTGGGTTTAAAAATCTCTATCATTTCAATTTTTCGCGTAATGGATCTTGGTAAAGAATTAACTTTTGTACAAAAAAAAAGCATTATTGCAGTCAAAAAATCAAGTCATCATAATACAGACATTGCAAAAGTTGTAGGATGTTATCATGCAACAATTACAAGATATCTTGCAGTTTATAACCTTCTAAAAAACGATCAGATCGACTGCCAAAAACGGCAAAGATCGAAGGCTATCAAGACGGAAAACTCCAATATATACTGCTAAACGTATGCCAGAGATACTTTCCACTTATGCAATTCCCACACTCAAACATTTTCCCAGCAAACCAGAAAAAAGTTCAGTTTTCAGGAAGACAATGTACCGTCCACACGTCGAAGATTGCACGAGAGTTTCTTCACTCTCAAAATATAGAGGTGCTTCCATGGCCTTCTTAAAGTCCTGATCTGAGAACTTGTGGGCTTCAGTAGGAATTCGAAAACGCAATTATCAGCCTTCAAGTGTTGGTGAACTACAAAAGGTAGTGGGAAAGATTTGGGAAGCGATTTCGGAAAAGGTATGGTGCGATCAATACTAATACCAAATAGAATTCAGGATGTTATCACCAAGCATTCATGATACAAGTGCACCAAAATACATCCAATGAATTTTTGATGATCAAATAAATCTGAAGTGAATAAAAAACTGGTTATTACAATCGTCACTAACACCTGAAACAATTTATAATATTGTCAAGTTATAATTTCCCGTGCCATACTAATACCAGTCAAATCTAAACCATACTCATATTCCATACTAATACTAATACAAAACATAACTTACGATAATAAGATAGTTTACAATATATTTGTTAAATAAATCAATTAAATCTTTTCAGCAATTTACTCCCTAATATTAATATAACAAATATCATTTTGTCAATATTAATAATAACACTTTTCAATTTTATATCTATAGCTAATCTGCTATCAAACTACTTTTTATTAACTCAATCTTCTGTCTAATTTTTTCCTTCACTTCTGACCCATTTTCATAAAAAGTATATACCTTATTTCGTGCTTTACTATATCCCTGTTCAGCTGCACTTTCATATAACTCAAGTGCCTTTTTAATATTCATTTCTACCCCAACTCCATTCTCATAATACAAACCAAGAATATATTGTCCATAAACATTTCCTTTTTTAGCTGCTAATTGACACAAACTAGTTACTGAATCAATTCCAAAATTTAATCCAACTGCTTTACTATAATGCTTATTGTTTTTAACTAGCACTGATAAATGTGCCTGTTTTACTGCACTCTGATATAAATCAACTGCCTTTTGTTCATCTCTTTCTACCCCAGTTCCATTTTTATAACATAATGCAAGATTAAATTGAGCACTGGCATATCCTTGTTCAGCAGCTTTTCTATACCATTCAACTGCTTGCTGTTTATCTTTTTCTACCCCAGTTCCATTGTCATAACACACAGCAAGATTAAATTGAGCACTGGCAACTCCTTGTTCAGCAGCTTTTTTATACCATTTGACTGCTTGCTGTTGATCTCTTTCTACCCCAGTTCCATTTTATAACATAATGCAAGATTAAATTGAGCACTGGAATCTCCTTGTTCAGCAGCTTTTTTGTACCATTCAACTGCTTGCTGTTCATCTTTTTCTATCCCAGTTCCATTGTCATAACATACAGCAAGATTAAATTGAGCACTGGCATATCCTTGTTCAGCAGCTTTTTTGTACCATTCAACTGCTTGCTGTTCATCTTTTTCTATCCCAGTTCCATCTCTGTAACATACAGCAAGATTAAATTGAGCACTGGAATCTCCTTGTTCAGCAGCTTTTTTATACCATTCAACTGCTTGCTGTTCATCTTTTTCTACTCCAATTCCATTTTCATAATGTACAGCAAGATTAAATTGAGCACTGGCATATCCTTGTTCAGCAGCTTTTTTATACCATTCAACTAGTTCCATTTTCATAACGTAATGCAAGAATATATTGAGCAATGGCGTCTCCTTGTTCAGCTGCTCTGTGATATAACTTATATTGATCTTCTTTCATTCTAGTATAATGACGAGTATCACATACAGTAAAAAAAAAATTTTTCAGAATGCAAGACTGAAGCCGGAAAAGTACAGAAGGCATCCGAAATGGACTGTGCTATGCGCTTTAAAAAACTATGCACTCGATTCGTTGTGTGACGGCGCACAAATGCTGCCAGATAGTCAAGTTTGCGAAATTTATATCCCTTGCTTAAGAATAGTTCATTTATTCTAGTAAAATCAGCAATTCAGTGTACGATTATAATTGTCTCGTTCATTTCCTGGTGAAGTTTCTATCGTCGCCAAAAGTGTATAACGCTTGCTCGCGCCGACAGTAAATGGGCGTCGAGCTTGCCATCGATTTCGTGGGATATGATTAACGCTGTTTAGTGTAGAATAACTTTCCAACTTGTAAGCTTTTGAAACCAATCTCATAAAAAAAGTAGATGTAATATTGATAGCGCATACAAGACTGATTAACGTTAAGAATACTAGTTGTCAGCAGTAAGCTTAGTGCTTTCCTGCCCGACAGCGCCTTTAAATTAGAATATATTGTCTTACGAAATTAGTTAAACCTCTCGTCTACAATTCTTGGCACTAGCTCAGTTATAGGAAATTCCGTAAAAGCTACTTCAAAGTTAATCGTGGGAAAGTGTAATGAAAGCTTCAATAGTTACAAACTCATTGTTTGGTTGCATTGCATTGTAATAGCTTATCATATCAAACTGCTGCCCTGTTTACAAACCATGAATAATACAGCCAACATATTACATGCAGGGCACGACAATAATAATCTAATATTCGTTATAATGCTCTTTAGGGACGACACGTAGTAACTTTGTTATTCGGTTTATAGCAACGTCAAACCGGTCTATGAAATAGATGACATTATGTCTACTGGAATTATCGTTGCAAGAAAGAAAAGAATACCAGATTACAATAGCAAACCTTTAACAACGTGTGAAATAATTTGCCTAATATGCATGCGAAACATGTTGTAAAAGAACATTGCTGATTATTTTTTAACACAATAAATACAATTGGTATCTATCTGAACAATCAAATTGATCAGTTTATGCAATGTACATTATTTACCTTTAATAAGGCAACCAACGTTGGGCATGTTATAGCGCCAATTTTATTTCCCAAACTAGCGATGCTTGGGATACGCTTCGCAGAGTCGGTATCTGTTGTCTGGGGAATTTAGGGTTTACTTGTTGGAATGTTGTATTGTAGATAGTCTTTTGTTTTGATGCGTTTGGCTTTAGTTCGCATGGTAGAAGCGGTTATACAAGGACAACGGTAGTTTGTTTTAATTGTAAACAATTATGTATCCAAACTTGTTCGAATGTTAATGTTAGTACATTAAATTGATGAATGTATCAACAGGTTAGTTGAAATTATATTATGCCCGATTTGTTTTATCGATTCCATTTACTATCTTATCACGTTAAGTAATGAAGCATGTTTAGACAACGAATGCTTCTAATGTATGAATGGAGTAGAATGTGGGTAAGTGCATGGTTAAAGAATTAAATAGCTTGTGCTTACGTGTGAGGTGGTAATTGTTGTTGAAAAGGATCGGGTAAAATATTGTATGATGGAATGGACGAAGTCGATGATATATTAAACCATTTTCATAATCTGCAAGGAATAATAAATTCAAGATATCACGGGACATTTTTCAATGACCGAAATTTTGACAAAATGTTATAAATTTGTATTCAATTACGAAAAGGTAAATTTTATCGTTCAGCTAAATTGCTTACGAACGGATTGATCTTTCAAGACACGAGGTTTATTTAGATGTATTTTACAATATGTTGCGCATTATGTTAATTTATAATAAAGAATATTCTGTATGTAGGCGTATTAATGATTTTTTACTGGTGCTCTTTTCCATTTCATAAGACACGTTGACAAGTCGACAATAAAGTAAATTTGTAAAAAAGCAGTTTTAAAAAAACGATAAGTCCAAAACAATTCAAATAATTATATACCAATGCGCAAAGTTACCAACTATATATATATGAATAAGGCAAAACAAGATTAGTAAGAAAAGAGCGAACATGTTCTGCAAATGGAAAGAATAATTAAATTTTGACATTTAAATAAAATATCTTCTTGAGTAAAAAATGTCTTGAAATAAAAGTGTACAATATTCTAGCCCACATGCTTTCCAGTAAGTTTGTTCACGCAATACGATAATAGTAAATGAAAACACTTGAATAGTTATTGTTTATGCCAAATGTTAATGCTGTACATTAATCGTATTAATTGTTTTGTGTCTAGTTACACATACGACAATGTTATTTGGTTGAATTCATGAAAACTTTAAAGTTGTGGTTTAAACCGTACCAGAAAAGACGCATGACAAACTATTATTGTATTTTTATCTCCATAAGTAATTATGAAATCAAACTCGATTATTTAAACTGCTAAGAATAATCGCGTTGCTTTTTATTCAGTATCATGTCGTTTGAATGGATTCCTTACTCCGAAATCACCGTACGATCAAGCCAAATCGACAACGTCTACTACGCGATTCGCAACGTAACAAAAACAATGCTGGTATTCATTGAAAACGGCGAAGAATTTACAGCAGCACTTGTTGCCAGAATGTTCTAAGATTTTCATTTTCGCCAGTTTAGACGGTATAACGAATGGCTTATGTGGCATTGCTCATTCATAAAGGGGCGTACCAAGTCTAATAAGAACAACCTTTACACAGTAAAATCCGTTTTAACAAAGAGCTCCATTTCGCCAAACCTTTGTTAATACAGACTTCTATCTGTTTATATAATCGCGTAATATTCGTAAAAGCGGAATTTATTTATTTACTTTTGTACGTTCCGTTTTGTTTCTCTACTGATTGATAAAATTCTCTACAACAATTTGTTTACGCACTTGCTTTAACTGACTATATAATTGAATGTCAATGCTTAAATCTTGCTGCTGACAAAATAGGACAAGATTATCAAGAGCCGTTACAACTTTATGTGTTGGTCAGATTGCTATATACAGTAATGCCATAACGAAATTTGTTAAAATAGACCGAACTTCGATATAACTAGAATCCACAAATAACGACAATGTCTACCCCAAGATATTCAAATGATCTACCCGACAAAGTAGTAGCAGGAAACGCGCACAATTTTCTTTCATATTAAAATGTTTATGTTTATTTAAAGAATGCTAAACAAATATTGTATATTGACCTTGTTTATACAAACGGAGCTAATTGCTGTCTCTGTAACTCTTTTGTTCCTCATAGACATTCGACAAGCTCAATCTGATAAGGGAGGTAACTGATGGGAATCGTAACTATAACTGTTTCTTGGTTTGGGCAAACCTCCAGTAGGTAAGAGCGTACTAGAATATTTACTCTCCTTCTCGAGACGTGACAATGGTTTGACATCGTTATGATAGATAGTATTCCACATGTTGTCATAATCATCAATTTCATAAACAAGCCCTTTAATATCCCGCCAAAGTGTCAACGCATTAGGACGCTTATCAGGATCAGCATCACAACACCGCTCGGCAAGTTTCTTGTATTTCTCTGGTGCGGAATCAGGCATCAATGGTCGTAGTCCGTCCATAATGGTACATATTAAATTTCTGTCAAATTGCCGATTTCTAAAAGGCGGTTCACCAGTTGCAACTAAATACACAATGATACCAAAAGAATACACATCTGACTTTTCCGTAAACTTGCGGGTATGAAAGACTTCCGGTGCAATAAAGGGCAAAACGCCTCGAATGGTTGACTCATCTGAATTCACTGATCGAGACAGACCAAGATCGCATATTAATGGTACTGACTGATTGTTGTCGTCATGATGCAAAACTATGTTTCCGCCATGAAGATCACAATGCACTAATCCCATGTCATGCATAGTATACAGATAGCTTGCAATATCCCTCAAACGTTCTAATTTCATTCTCCACGTAAATTTGTTAATATTATGATCCAAATAAGACAAGAGACTACCATTGTTAGCATATTGCATAACAATCATGTACTCTTTTGTTTCTCGGTCTTGTGTGACTCCATAAATTTTAAGGAAAAAGATATCACCATGCATGCACTTGGCATGATTTCGGAACTGTTAATTGAAAATAAATACAGTGTTACATTAATGTCACTTTAATAGTATCATATATCGTACCAATTATTGCTTACCTCTGAAATAAATAATTCCGGCATTTCATCAAAATTCTTAAACCGTTTGAGTACAACAGTTTCTTTCATACGCTCTACTTCTGTATAATTTCTATATTTGGCAGTATAAACTGATCCGTAACCGCCAGATCCGATCTCTTTAACTTCATCAAAGTCACTATACTGCATGTGCTTTAAATGTGCATTATTTCGTATAAACCTGTCCAACAGTGAGTGCACGTCTTGGTAGAAGACTAAATAATATTCCCAAGTAGATGGATCCCGCGTAATCCCAATTATCCAAATATTATCTTGGGTCAATATATCTGGATATTCCCTAGTTAGCTATTGAACAAACAGAATACGATAAGCTAGGTTTAGTATTAGCACGCGATACACGTTAATAATTTACGCTTACTTTAAACAATTTACCTGATGGAAATCATTTTCTTTGTTAACAACTTTTTGAGTGACACACGTGTCGTTGTCCAATCTGCTACATGTGTGCATCCATGGCGTAATGATGTCGTTTCTTGTACGTTTGTCAAAAGGGAGTATTCAATCCATTGTATATATGCATCTCGGCTGCTATACATATTCTTCCATGATTCCATAATAAATAAATCCAGTGATTTGTCGCCAGTAGTCCAATTAAGAGGTCGTGGTGCTTTACATAAATAACAGAATGCATTTATCTTGGAGCTTAACTGCCCCGTACACGCCAGACATAATCCATCCCCATACTTTGGTTGTATTAGACAATACTTTTGTTTACTTGCGTCATATGTAAATCCGATGGTAACCCAAACATCCACGGTAAAAATATCTGGATGCTTATCACATAACTAGCGTAAATAATGCATAATAATAAGTCAAACTATTCAATAAATATGACACACCAGTAAATAGTTTACCTCAGTTTAATATAAATCTGTGTCTCATCTGTTATCTCAAGTGGAATCAATTCAATCATTGCATGATCCAAGTATAACCCATATTGTCCCTCATCACGAATACGATCGAATGGAATCCATTCCAAATAGGCATCATTTGCAGAGTTTGTTTGTAGTTGAGTTTTCTTGATTAACTCGTCGAGTCGCATATTGTTGCTGGTCCATCCATCGGATAATTCTTTATGACTGCAAATGCACCACACAGGGCTGCACCGTAGTATTCCACATGCGGTGCAGAATTCGTAGAGTGAATAACAATGATAAAACTTTTTATCAGCAACCATGTAATAATAGTTGTCATTAGACTTGGTGAATCCTTCTATCAGTTTGTTGCGACCCACAAGCCATGCGGGATATCTTTTAAAGTTATTGTCATCATTATTATACTTGTGTGTCGGGAGTGAGTATATTCTAGCAAACTCATTCAAAATTGTTGGTGTACACACTTCGCTACTTCCAAGGAATACCAGCGTTATCGGCTTTTCCTCCACTTTACGATATGACGAATATTTACGAATAGCATAGTAGACATTGTCAATTTGAGTTTGTTCTACGTCGGTGATTTCCCCGTAAGGAATCCATCTAAGTCTTAAGCACAACTTGTCACTTTCCCAGGAGGATTTAACCAAGTTGTCAATTGCTGATTTATTAACGGTCCCTGATTCTAACGACATTTTGAATAAAAATTTTCAAGTTTTTCGCTTTTTCTTCTCAACGTTTATTGTATTACGTCACACGGTTGTCATTGAAACCGTTTACATTCATAACCGGTATGTTTTAACACCTGAATGATTTATCGTTTTGTTATGTTATGATTAAAATGTTCATTGAATTAAAGATACGGGACTGTCCACTAGATCGCGGGATATTTTTAGACACGATTAATTTTATTATTATATGTTGTCCATGTCTAGGAAAGCTTACAATTCCAAAGTTATGTATAGTTAAACATTGTCTTAAGCCGATTTGAAATGCAACTTAATATCGAATGAGAATCACGGTAGTAGCCATACTTATAATTCACAATATCTATACTTAGAGCATGGATCCAAAATTGAGTGTGTCGAATTATTAGTGCCTGGAAGTCTTTCCAAATCACTTGATTCTCTGACATTTCGGACAGGGCCACTAATAGATAAATATTTGACTGTGACGATGTCAACGCCTGAGACGTTTCTCTCTAAGGAACTAGTGATGGCTTCGCTGGGTTTGTTTCGTATCCTGTTATCTAGAGATAGATTGTGTTTGGCTTTGGTTTGCTTCCTCTCGTTTGAGTGCAAATTCAACTAATCAGTAAAATGTATTAGTATCTTGTCAAGAAATCACTTTCTCCTTTACGGACTGATTGAGAAAATTTTGATTGCGCCGTCCGGGAATCGAACCCGGGGCTAAAGCTTGGGAAGCTTCAATTCTACCACTGTACTAACGGCGCTGAACACAGTGACTTGGAGTAGAAGATTTATAAATAAATACAAATTTTTGTCAGCAAAAAAATTGAATCACATTCATGCGTCAGTTCATTTATTTTCCCCAAAATAAGTCAACACCCAATTAATATCAAAATCGAATTTGTCGATGTTAATTATGTACAAATTTAAAACTGTAACATGTGAAAGATCGATCTGTTAACTTGCAGATTTATTTTGACCCAGCTCAACTACAACTTCCCGACATAATTAATTTTTGCACAAATGTTTTCTTGTAGTTAAGTACGTTTGGTATTCATAGACCCCACGCCAATGACGCTGCTTTCTTCCTGTTTGTGTACGCGCGAGCGATTCAACGATTATATTAATATGCACGTTTTTACTCTTATTAATGTATTCATGTCGGTTAACGTACATTATACTGTAATGTATGTACTGTATCTATATGGTGTAGTAAAAAAACCGGGTAGTCATTGCTGTTGGAAAGTCAGTCCTTGGCTTGTATGTTTTAAATTTGCTGTCTTGTTGAATGGCTAAATAGCCTAACATTTTGAAGGATTTCAACATAAAATTCGATATGCAACGCGGAGAACGGACAACGCAACGCTAATAAAACCGCGCCTTAATCTTTGCGTGTAGCGAGTGTAATAATATCAAACGACTATAGTTAGTCATAATGTTGCAATCATTATTATTCTGAAATTAGTCCGCATTTGCAATTAGAAGCAGGCTGCTTTATACGTACAAATAGAAATTCACCAGGAAGAAACTTGTGAAATTCAGATTATCGTATCGCTTGTCTAAAATTGCTTCTCTTTAACTTCTTTTACGCATTTTACACTCAATGAAAGTAACATTCTGGAAAATCCGTCTAATACCCGCTCATTACGCGAAAAAAGCATGCATTACTAAATATACAGCCATTCTCGCTTTTATAATCAGGGCCATATTTTACTATTGTCTTTACCATTGAGGAACAATATTTACCAACAATATCTTAAACGGTCAAGAACCGTATAATTAGATGTTCTGCTTATATTTAACGATGCGCCATGATCACAGATTGACGCCATATATCAGATGGAAAAGAAAAGAGCATTCCTTTGGGCAGTATGATCATCTTTTGTGCTTTTGCGACCATTCGGAAACTAATATTTACTTGCGCGATTTATATCGTAATATGTTTTGCGTCTGTTGCAAGTCATATTAAGCGGTTCGGACTTCAGCTTTTCTTATGGCAACTGCTCTACGCAGCATGTTTTTATGACCAAACTGTTATGGTTGTCGGAATGTTACAATTTTCACGCTTATTATTGTTGTAACGTCAAAAGGTATAGCAATATAAGGGTACATGAATAGTCTGATGTGCCTACGTTAATCTCAAATAGTGTTCCGTCTTCTCATTTTAACCATCAACCCATGACAGGAGAGCGTAATCTTATATGCAGTCGCCGGTTTTTCATTTTCGTTCGCCAAGTCTATATCATATCTATTATATAATGATGCTAGAACAATTTTCATCAAGAGCATGGCATACTGTTGACCAGGACATATACGCAGCCCTCCTCCGAATGCTTGAAAAGAGTGTTTAACAACTTCTTTAGATTCGGAAAGAAATCGCTCAGGAATGAATTCATCAGGATCAGACCAGTGCGCACGATGATGGTGAATACCGATTACATCTATCATGAATTGAGTTCCTGCCTAAATATACAATGATAAATCAGCGATTACTGAACAAACACCACAGTATCTGCGTTGCTATTTTTCAAATTACCTTCCACGTATATCCACCAATTTCATCATCTTGTGAAGCAACTCTGTAATTAATAGGCCCAGGGGTGTAAATACGCGAGGCTTCTTTGATGACAGCTTCAAGGTAATAAAGTTTGTTCAGATCATCGAATTGCAGTTTTCGCGTCTGGTCATCTCTGAACAGCAGATCGACTTCCTCTTGTATTTTTTTCTTTACTTCTGGGTTACGACAGACCAAGTATATGACAGAACACATAAGACTGGCTGACTACAGATTGATCAAATCAGCGGTTAGCATTATTCCATTTGCTATCCTTATACATCGAATCAGATATTACATACAGTTTCTATACCGGCAACGAGCACTTCCAACAACAATCCTCTAATCTCATCATCAGTCATGGCCCTGTCTATTTTATCCGATCCCCTGCTCACACTAGGTCCACGGGGAGTATTTGCCACCAACAACAGTCTCAGCATGTTGTAGTCACCCTTTAGTCCATCATTTCTGTCGTAGCTCTCAATCTCAGCTCTCTTTTCTCCAATCATTGTCAGCAAACTGTTATTCAACCAGCGAAAATTATTTAGATATTTCCTTCTTTGTAACAATCCATGTGGAGTTCCCAATCTAATAAAGTCAGGAACGAATATAGCCGTGCGCAAGGTATCCAAGAATGTCGACCAAGAATCGCGGAGTTCCTTGGCCTCGTTCATGGTTTCAGCCGAATACGGTGCCGCAGAATTTGGTGAGATGGATACGAAGAGAGATGCAAGACCGCAGCCATTCTTACCAGCAGACAGGAACAGAATGCTGTCCAAGGATAGTGCATGAAACCAGTCTGGAAGATTAAAAGTTTTGTCATCGCCATCGCTACTATTGTCTGTGTATCCCAATTTTGCCCAATATCCTTCCATTTCCTGAACCACCTTTGGCACATGTTTAGTAGCATAGTCAATGAACTCGGCCGATGTTAACACTAGCTTCATCATTTTCCTATTGAAGGTCCAAACATCCACATCCGTATTCAGATAAACTCCGCTTTTTAGCATTTTGAGTTCACCGATTGCCCTATTCCCTTTCGTTCTACATTTGTAATTACTCTTTGTTGATGTACTATACAGTTTGTCCAATAAATCGGCTCTCGAGACCCATACGTGTCTCTCGGATCCCAGATACACTTCCCACATGTCACCATACTTCTTCCGAAGATCAGCAGCCCATGCTGCCACGTCTCCATAGATGGCTAATTGAAAAAGATTGCCTACGAGGGGGAGAGGAAGTGGGCCAGGAAGCGCATTTTCTCGGTTGAAGTACAAGACATAAAAGTTGATTGTGTACAGAATAAAGGCGAGTACCGAAAGAGCAAAAATATTCGAATAATTAAGAGTCGTGAAAAGTATAGGAATGTCTAATGATAACATTGTGAACAGTAATATTATTCGTGGCAGATATACGAACGTAGGCGTCCGAAAACTTTTGAACTGATATGGTCTTTTGTTGCATCGGTACTTTAGACTTAATTATGACCATTTGGAATGCGGATTGTCACTTCTATAAAAGCCTAAAACTAGGGGATTTTACTTTTTAACCGAACGCGCGCGACGATCTGTCCTACGCACGACGTAACAGCATTCTAAATGAAACATAATTCGGGAATGATACGATAGGCACCTATCGTGAATAAGCACCTCCTACAAACAGCATATTACATAAGAACACTTAATATAAAATTTTTTATTAAAAGTTTTCGTTACAGCAATTACTGTAGAATAACCTCCAAAGTTTATTATTTACGCCGAGGATGCTTCGGATTTGAGTAAAGGATTTGCTACATCTTTTGTGGATAAGATCCTTTACCTTTCAAATCGCCAGTAATAAGCAAGCGCTTTTGAGACTCGTGAAAGAATTAATTTATTTCGGAATGACTATATTACAGTGGGAGTCAGCGAAACTTCGTCACTTCGATGAAGACGTGTAATAAAACGTTATGTAAAACTTCATACATTTGATGGGGAGAAGACTTATTATGACGGCGGAGCCTATAGCCCTTATTCTTCCGTTCATAATTTCAATAAGCGCACATTCTTACCGAAATTGGCCATTGACAGCAGAAGCGTTTGGTACTGAACTATTAGAATCAATGCGATACCTGCAAACCGCATGGGAAGGGAAGGAGAGCAATTAATTAAGTTTTTTTTTTCAAGACTGGAGATATGCAGGTTATAAATAGCGTTTAGCGGGTAATCAGAATGAAGTATTACCCACACCACGGTATATTCTCGCACGATAAGTGAGACTATACGGCATTTCGCGCATTTTCTCTGCATAATAAATTTTTCCAAAACCAGTTATCATCTTATTGATAGAAAAGCAATCGATGATAACCATTGAAAACACATCCAATAGTTTAGTCCAAACAGTGCACTTTACCTCACGCGATAATTTAAAGTAGAATAGTAAGAGCGTCTCCAACTTCTAATAATAATAACAGAACAGTTTTGAATCATAGTAACAAGCAACACATAACAAAAGATCAAGTGTCAAATCTATCCTAGTGTATTAGAAAATAAAGCACAAACTTCAAGTGTTAAGACTCCATTATAGAAGAATGTATTTCTTAAGTATCACGAGGAACTGTATTACTTACTTATTACAGTATTATTATAGCACACATGACCCCTGATTTACTGTGCTTATTATTGGGCAAGATGTAACACAATAAACATTTCTCCGTATTCAAACGATGTCATTAGCTGTTAACAACCCAGCAATCGATAACTTGATCCAATTGTCCTTAGCAAGTAAAAATAATTACTTAAGACTTGAATGGATTTCCCACGAGAAGATTGCCTGCATAGAACCAACTCAAGTTGAAAACGCCTATTACGCTAGGCGTCCCATGAAAACGCTGCTGGTATTCATTGGAAACAGCGAAGAATGTACGCCAGCACTTGTGAGTGAGTTTGCCAGAATATACTCGCTTCCGACGCACATGTACAATAATGATGACAGTCAGTTTAGACGACATTCCAAATGGCTTGAGAAGCGCAATTCTTCGATAAAGGGATTTACCAAGTATGATGACAAATATTACATGGCTGCTCATCCAGACTTTTAC
>CAJVPJ010000447.1:0-24866 GCA_910592205.1 Paraglomus occultum | reverse complement strand
CATTGCAACTATTGCGTTGAGAGAAATCACAGGTCAAGACTCTTTCTCATGAGTGGTGCAATATTTATGGAAGTCACAGTATAAAATTCCATAAACGATGTTTTTTTTCGCCGATCATTCGCCAATCACTTTCGATAGTAAAAACACACGAACTTCAAACCTCGATAAAGTCTGTGCCGATACAACGCCTGTTCCACAAAAAAATAGAGACAATTTTTAGTCTTTGTTGATAACAGTATGGGTTGCACATAAAAACAAATGGGATCGAAAGGATACCAATTAAAACTCTTCAAATGTTTTAAAAAAACAAACCTTTTTTTATTATTTTTATATTAATACTAAAAATCTTTTCCTATTTTCTTGTAGGCATCTTTTGTGGCATGTCTTGGCACAGACTGTATAAGCATAGCTTGCTTTGTTCAAAAGTTATCGAGGTTTGAAGTTCGTGTGTTTCCACTATCGAAGTGATTGGCGAATGATTGGCGAAAAAAAAACTTCGTTTATGGAATTTTATACAAGGCTCCCGTATGTTTGTAACACTACCGATGTCTAATCCCACTGTGACCAATTATACTTGACGAAACGCGTAATATTGCACTTGTTGAGTGACTGTTATTGTTACGACAAACTAGATAAGCGTTCTCTATTCGCAGAAAATGTTATTAAGATAAACAAATTCCGTTTAACGTTAACCACATTGTATATAATTTATACATCAAAGCAATAATTTTTTGTTCTGCGAAAAAGCAGCGATAAATGTTTAAACGATAATTGGCAAAAGACTATTACAACAATAAACCTGTCTCTGAAGAACAAAGAGACTAAAAGAATATTAATATGTACAATAACGTGACACAAAGGTTGACATACTGTCGTATATACCATCAATAATAAAAAGATAAAGTATGTTTTTGCACCAGAATAATAAATCATGACGGCAATGTAATTATTATTCGGGGGAAATTTTACTTTTCTGAAATTATGTTTGCAAAAAACTGCGGATGCTGCTGCGGTCACGTTTTTATCTTGCGGTATTAGCATAATAATAAATTTAATAGTAAACGGTTCGTAAACAACCGAATCAATTCGGTTCGGGGGTCTTTCTTCGTGAGCAATTCACCGAACTACAGCAATAATTGTACCACATGGCCATTTTTAAGAAAGTAAATTGATTCCCACAGCCCGCCTTTTTTGTATAAATGTTTAGTGTGGCGTAATACTCGCATCAAGAAACTGCCTTTCTAGAATAATGATTTGACTCTTTGCCCATATGCCAACATGTGTTGTCTAAATGGATGAACAAACAAGCATTATTCTAAAATCATTCAATCCTTAAACAAAAACCCCAAAACTAACCGTTTGCAGTTAGATTACGTAAACAAAGTGTTGTGAAACAGTAAATCATAACAGCATTGATAATCAATGCAAAAGTACCCATTTATTCACAAATGGGATACATCATACTAAATATAACATCTATTGAGCATGCCTCGAAAAACGAATTCTGACCTACCATTTCATTATCACAAGACGCAGGGTCTAACCTTATTTTTAGCAACTGATAGCCCCCCTACATGCGTGCATGTCTGGACCGCCTGCGAGATTAAAACAGTATGGTCCCGGATAAATTTTTCGCCTTCCCCTAACACTATTTCTAATTTACTGCATACTTTAAAGACTCGTCTCGCTCCGGAGACTGAACTAAATATCACTTTGTTGTGCTGCGGGCAATAAGCACATCAATAAATTAGTCAGTGATCATTATCAGACTCATCAGTTGTGTAACAAATAACAGCATTCAATACAATTGCAGTCTAAATGATTACTCATTATAAATTGAAAAGAAAGCAAAAAAGAGCAAGTATGCACAGTTGAAATACATCATGTGCAACAGAATTATATGTCAAACCATGTCAAACCTGGCCTTACAAGGACGCTCGAAATTGTTAATTTCCCAATTACGGTCAAGACTCACGTTCACGAGACATTCATTATTATTATTATTGAATAATAAATGACAAATACTACAGTATTATTTATCAGAACATGTGTACTTTTCATCGCCTGTGCATCTTAGGAACGTTCGATACGAAGCTTCCCCGCATTTACCCGCTACATGATTATCGAACACTCGGTGCTTGTATAGGCAATTTCATTCTTTCACCATATACATAAACATGTGTCACCAAGCTCATTGCGCAGTTTTTCTTGGCCATCGAAACCCGAGTCCACAAAAATAGATCCACCGGGTGTCATACAAAACAATTTCCCGTTTCCGCGATAATTTATCATACACCGACCTTAACATAGCCTCAATCTGCATAATGATAATATTGGTTTTCACGTACCACATATTGTCTGGGCCGGTAAAAAATTTGCCATTATTATTATCGTTATCATTAAAAAATTTTATCAGATGTAAATCCACCCTTATTTTGTGCTGAATGTGGCAGTAGGAACTACAATTTCTAAAAATAGCTAATCCGTTGTTTATAAGCAAAGCAATAAAATCAGGGCGTATCAGAACATAATTTCTCGCCGTTCACTTTTTGAATATTTCCAAATTTCGAGCGCGGTTGTGTGCGCTTACTGAACAGAATGACAATGACACGCTTATCAAAGTTGGGGAAAACTGTGCTTGCCATATATTTGGTGCAGGCAATTGTGCTGACGACGTTGGAATGTCTGGTTGTATATTTTCATGTGTCCTTCGTCAACAACTATGCACTCGATGAGACTGGACAAGGAATCAGCGAGTCGGATTTAATATATCATGCAATGTAGGTCAATGAATATGTAATGATGGAAAACACATTTTCCTTGTTACTTTTTACCGTTCCCTAACTCTCCTCCCTAATATCCGTTGTTGTTCTCTTATCCAGATTCATTCTCGCACAAGCATTTCAGTTAATCATATGTGTGGACGCACTATTCAATCGCAACACTATCCAGTTGGTCGCTCTCGCTATTCTGAATTTTATCACTCTATCGTATGCCGGTGTTCAAACCTATCAACACATTATACTGGAAGATCAAGGCACAAAAGACGCAACCTGGTCGCCCGTAGACCCCAACAGATTCCGTAGTTCTGATGATGCAAAAATTTTCTTTGAAGGGAGGATGAGACCTTTGGAATATATAATCATCGGAATCGTAGTAGCATGCAGCGTCGTATTAGGAATATTAACGAGATATTTGGTAATCGAGTTTGGATGGAAGAATTATCAAACATACAGTGGCGACCCGAGCGTACGGAAAGCATTCGTCGAAATAACGTTATTAATGACGCTAATTAAGATGAATATATTCTTCGTTGGAACTTACGCTATTCAGTTGATACCGTCGGAAAAGCTGGGCTACTCGAAAACAATGACAGAGACAATATGCGTTTTTGTTGTTGGGACAATTGCGTTCATTATCGCCTGGGTTGGGACAGCCAAAGAACAGAAATACTGTTTATTGTCGGTTATTGGAATCTTAATCCTGAGCGTAGCATATTTTCTTTACCGCATCGTTGATGTCAATATGCATGCTCATCGTATCCCCGATCCATATCTATACACCCGCAGATTCCTTACTCTCTTCCTGGCGGTCGTGTTTTGTTTAACACTAGCTACCATTGTAAATATGGGAATATGTATCAGAAATCTGATGAACGGTCTTTACGTGTTAACCGTATACGGGCATGATGGGTCGGGCGATCTAGATTATGACGATCTATCAACTCCAAAGACAAATAGAGAAAAGAGGCAAAGTCAAGTGGCGGCTGCACGAGAACATAATAGGAGACTTAGTTTATAAAAAAATTATGTATATTATGTGTTTAGATATATAAATAATAAATAATTTTAAGATAAACAGTGTGTGAAAACAAATGTAGTATGCACATTATCTATTACTCAGTATACACAAATGCAAACAAGCCTCCGAGTGTGTACTAAGAGTGCAGCTTAGTTACATCGCGAGAAGAAACAGTCCACATCTGGTTTGTAAACTGCATTACATAAAGCTAGTTGCTATAAAGATCAAAGTGCCCTTTGACTTATTTTCTCCTACTGGATTGATTAAGCTTTGTTTGACATTACCTTATTAAATTATTGATTTCTTTTTTTTTTATAGATTTCTGATTAGGTTGGCAACTCTCGGTCAATCCTCATTAGAAACTTGACA
Organism: Paraglomus occultum; assembly: GCA_910592205.1. Lineage (NCBI taxonomy): Eukaryota > Fungi > Glomeromycota > Glomeromycetes > Paraglomerales > Paraglomeraceae > Paraglomus > Paraglomus occultum. Next base: position 20,696 of record CAJVPJ010000447.1, on the reverse strand, counting down.
AAAATCTCATAAGCACACGTGATCTTAACGTACAAGTGTATCAACTATTCGTCAAGTTATGGGAAATAAAATCTACATGAAAAATGAAAGTTTCGTCTATGAATTTCCAACTCCAGGCTAAACTTTTGCCCTACATAAATTCCTCTTAAATAAGAGAGTTTGTACTATGCACAAAGATAAATTGATTTTATAATAAATGTAAGGGACGAATAAAAAAAAAAGGAATTGCTAACGATATACAAAGGAGATGTGGGTTCATCCTAGAACGACTAAAAAAATGACGCCTAACCGGAAATAATATATCAAAATACAATACATCAAATATCATCGACAATATAGTGAACATTATCGGTAGTCCCGCTATTAACAATACAAGCAAATAGCAAGAATAAGTCTAAGCAATGGAAAATGAAATAACATATACAGATTGTCTTTTCAAATAATATAAATGACAAGATCGCACAACCGCTCATTATCGGTCTCAGATAACAAAAAACGTATTTGTTTCACCTTCTCGTTTCTTTGTTCCCCTGCATTCCAATCTATAATTTGTCACCCCCCGAGCGATCCTATCTATTCCAATTATTAAGGCGTCCTCCATCGACGCATCATATTGACATTATAAGAAATATTGATCTTGAATACCTTACAAAATAAAGCAATCTTCTGACAGAAAACTTCTATCATCCTCTCTTAGCATTCTCACGAGCAGCCTTAATCAATGGTGCTAGCGAACGGAGTGGTTCTGATTTTTGAAGGAAAGGATGCTTTACAAGTTGGATAGAAATCACATGTTAGTTGAAGAGTAAATGAGAAAAAAACGCGCGTTTACAATTATAGTCTCAAATGGCAATCTTTATTAAAGCTTTTTTTTTCAACTCACCTTCAACAACTCTACAGCCGTCGGCCGCTTCTCGGCGTCAACTTCCAGCGATTTGGCCAAGAAATCGCGGAACACGGGAGATAAACTCTCCGGATGATGTAATTGTGGCGTTCCATTTGTGGCAATGAGGTACAGAGCCTGTAGATTTGGCAAGACATTAGTGAATAATCATTCGAACGAGTGAACCGATATATTCGACGTAAAACGTAAACTGGATAATCAGAGACATAATGCCATCTCTTAGACAATTCTCAATAACTTACTCTAAGCGGATTCTCGTTCAAATACGGTGGTTCGCCTTCAATCATTTCTATTGCCATGATACCAAGTGACCAAATGTCTACTTTAGGTCCATATTCTTTACGTGTTACTACCTCTGGTGCCATCCAATACGGCGTGCCAACCATTGTAGTACGTTTACTTTGGATTTCGTTGATTTGGGCACAGAAACCAAAATCAGCTGTGAAAATCAATGAGAATTATTATGGCGAGTGAGAAGAACAGAAGCATAAAGGGAAAATGGAAAGAAAAACGGATTCGATACGTACTGAGCTTGATGTCGCCATTAAGGGCAAGAAGTACGTTATCACTTTTAATGTCTCTGTGAATGACGCCTTTAGAATGCAGATGGGCGAGTCCTTCTAAAGTCTATGGTACGTTAAAAAATTAGAATAACGATTATATATTACCCTCGCCATTGTTCGCCAATTCATATTCTCATCTTTTTTCTAGCAGTCTTTCACAAGACTCTTGTTCATACACAATTTTGCCTCGCCCTTAGATGTTTCACCCGTTTTCATAATTCCACCCGGTTCACTTACCTCTCTACTGACAGCAGCAATCTGTCCCTCTGTCATTATGTTACTCGTCACGACATCTGTCAAACTTCCACCTTCCATGTACTCCATAACAACCCATAAATCGCCTTTCCATAAGAAACTGTCAATGTAGTTGACAATATTCCTATGCTTACTCTCTTTCATAACCAAAATCTCATTGATAATCAAGTCTTTCTTTGGCTGTTGTTCCAAGTTCATCTGTTTTATAGCCACAGACAAATTCGTTCCCACTTGATATGCCGTGTAAACTCCACCTGATGCACCCTGACCGATTTTGACCAGATTCCTATACATCTTGGTTGGATCTGCATCGGTACAGATGGCTTTTAAGCGCTCTATGATATCCGCTGATGATTCTTTTGATTTTGGTTTCTGTTCCCTTCGGCGAGCACTCGGTGCATGTGCGGTTGGCTTTTGTACGGTTGGCTTTTGTGCGGGTTGAAGTGCTGGTGGAGTTGGTTTCGCTGGCGGAATTGGTTTTACTGGTGGGGGAACAGGAGATTGGTCCTTGGGGCGCGGTGGTTGTTTGTATGGTTTGGGAGGTGGCGTTGGCGAGGGACGACTGTCGAGCGGTGGCAGAGGATTTATTGGCGGAAGCCTTGGAGGGTCTTGTGATGTTTCTAGAGGGAAATAAAAGAAGAAAGTAAATAGTGAGTGATTTGCTGTGAACAAAAATATGTAAAACTGAATGTGAAAATAAAACATAAAGCATACTCTTTGGATATTTTTGAGCCGATGATGGTGATGACGGCGATGTTGGTCTATTTCTCAGCTCCTACAAGATGTAAGATGTTCTGTTATCGTCGGAACGTTCCAAACAAAAATTAAACCGATTCACAAAATTCGATCTCAATTGGACGTGCGTTGTTTGTACACTCACCGCTGGTGATGGCGGGTTTGCCGGTCTTGCTGGTACAGGAGGTGTGGATTTCTTCTTTGGTTCCGGTGGCGATGGAGCTATTCGCTGATATACGAAATGCCCAGCCAAACAACAGATGCTCGTGGTTAGTTCAATAGTCTCTTATATTTCTTTTTTGTGTCTTTTCAGTGTAACCTTTTTAGTATTCTTTTTCCAGTTCCTTTTTTTTTCCGTTGCCATTTTCTGGGGAACAACCCAATTTCTAGTATTGCTTCATTCTTTACTTACGGGATTTTCAAATGCCTTGTCAGTATGCGGCGGTGGTGATCTTGGTACGCTTGTTGGTGTTTTAGGTTGCGTCTTGTTCAATTTAGCATTATTGAATTTTTCCCAGATCAAACTTGGATTTGTATTGCCCGTAATATCTTGATAAAACCCGACAATATCCAACACAGCCTGAATAGAAGCAGAATTGGTTAAATGAGACGTCGAAAATCTAGCAAGACGGCCGGTGAATACGAATAACAATACCTGAGGATTTGCTTCTTGATCTTGTTTAGTGATACCTGAATCTTGTAACAGCTGCTGCCACTCTTGAGGTAAACCCTATTAATAACAGACGGTTGGTCGTAAATATATGTAACTACTGTATCGTATTAACCGCACCCACGCTTTAAACTACTCTTCAACAATGTAAAATCTCTAACCCATATTCTCTCGATTCACATGTTGTCTTAGAAAATCTCACCGTGAATTCTCCCGTGTCTTGATTAAACCCGACATGAGTCAAATGAACTGGATCAAACGGGGACGAAATCTCAACTCTCTTTGGGGGTCCCAAGAAGTCTGTAAGTAAATTCATTGATTAGCAAATAATGTAGTAAATTGAACTGGGGAATATTTAAAGAATGTCTTTTGCAAAGTACTAATTGCAAGCGGACTAACAGAGAGTCACAGTAAACACAGTCACGTTGTGATAAACATATTGCGAATATCGCCACAATTGTTACCGCATTCACGTTAGGGCACGAACACTCTACTGAATTCATCGCTCTGACTGTCTAAGAAACACATGTCCTCACCTTGCATTTGATTAACAAAATTATTAAGAACACCCTTGAAGGATCTTCCACTCCCATTCTCTCTATCGGTAGGTGACTGTATAGGTTCACCATGCACGTTAATAGCAGGAGCGCCTTTAAGTGAGTTATTGTACCCAGCGGAATTGAAGTTTGGAGAACTAGGTGAAAAGTAACTATCCCCACTACCGTTCTTAGTGCTAGACGGACTTTTTGCAACGGAAGTAGAGATTGCCTGTGGAGCTTTATTGGATTTAGGGGGACCCTTCCTGTAGGCTCCACTACCCTGACCCGATGGCTGTCCTTTCAAAGATTGCGTACTCCTTCCATTTGAATTATTCGATGATGTAGAACTCATTTTTAGACTCGCTTGGCCACGTTGATAATTATTTTTAGGCGGAGGAGGGGCCGAGCGTTGAGGAACCAGAGTATCTTGTTGAGAAGAAGTTGGAGAATAGTAGTTTGACTTGAAATTGGTTGGCGGAGGTCTTGCAGGAGAGGGCGAGTTTGGTAGGACGGAGTGGGAGGGACGAGGGGGTGGTTTTTGGGTTGTGCTCATTTATATTATGGTAAAAAAGTCAGAGAATAGGCACTTTTTGCTTAAGTGTTGATGACTATGTATAGACGTTTGACAATTAAAGTTGTAGTGCGTGCAGTTGGTCAAAATTGCAAGTTTTTTTTTCTGACAACCCCTTCCAGGAATTGTGTTTTTGGGTGTACGATTATGGAATTTTTTTAAAATGTTTGCATTTTGGTGCTAAATATAAACGTAACGCTAATGGACAAAATAGGCTTGATTTGGATGGAACGACCCGGATAAAGCGATTCAATGGATGAGTGGGTGTGTGGAAACGGAAAGAGAAAGAGAAAATGAACAAACTTGATGACCAAGCATCTTTGGGGAATGGTAAATGGTACAGTCAAAGGCTTTCTCTGTAAATATCAAATCTCGTATAGTCACACAATAACAATAATAATAAGCGCACCACATCCATCTAATGGGATTTTACTGTGTTTCATTGACATACAGGTAAAAGCTCTGTGAATAGTTTCCCCAACTTGGTACCAACCTCGAATTGGCAGAAAAAATCAAATATCCGCAATTATTTATGCTTATTATTATTATTGGAAATTACCACACTAAAAGTTATCACACCCTTTAATTCTAACTCTTTTTATAATTCTGCCCTTTTTAATATTAATTTCATGTCAGCACTCGAAAACGTATTGACCATGCTACCGTCTGCCGTCTGCCGTATGCGAGTTAGGTTTATTTGTACTGACGAATTTTATCATTTTAACCGCCATATTCTTATCGTCTCATGAAAGACTTGGTTTTTTCCCCCATCCTCTTTTCATTTAACCGGATATATAAACAATTCAGCGATTATCCGAATAAGTAAACAAATACCAAGACTACAGTAATATCCAACAAAGATAATGATCGCAAGTTAAATGAGTCGTCGTTTGGTGCTGAGGTGTTTGTTTCGCCGCGAACATTACAAACTAGTACTGGTATTTGTCATCCCGGAAAAGGAATCAGCTTTTTGTAAATGAGAAAGATTCAGAGTGGGACTGATGTCAAAAAACCAAGAACGTTGACTAGAACTTTCTAATAGTAGGAAGCATTCCGCGATTGTACAATCTCAATTTCGAGCAAATGTCACCATTTTGGTAAGTTCCATTTTATAAATACAAATTTAGCGATAATCATGATCTCAACTGATTTTGATATCTATATTTGCATAAGAACAAGTGAATTATGCTTTATGAATGCCTTATGAATGCGTTTATTGTAATTAATTATACTGTACACAGATCGACCATCAATTCCCCAAATTGGCATATTTTGATGGCCATTCGATCACATTTATTGATGGTTAGCAGAATCCCATGTACAACACTTCAACCCACAAGGCAACGTAAAGTGCTAATGTATTACGTATAACCCGAAATCATTACGGAGCGAATAACAGTTAGTTATCACATACTTATTAGTATTGACACCAGATTTGAATTAACCACAATTTTGTTTAGTTATCCTAATGTTTTAGTCACAATGTTCAAACCATCACCAATTTAGAAATAAAATAAACACTATTACACAGGCGAAACTTACTGCGAGGTGAAAGAAATACAAGCCAAGAATTCTCTTTTACTGGCTTTGAAACGGTTGGGCTGTGCTTGTTATATTGACAAAAATATTAATATTGGCTAACCGTCAATTACATTTCTCGTGTTGCAATTCACATTAATACGCCAGGCATTCGATAAGCTTAACTCGGACAATTTTAAAAAATCGACAAGACTCATGTAAATTACGATAAACCTGCAAGTCGGACAAAACCCTTTCAATCGGCTTGTACAAACAACTTTCATGTTGAGAGACAAATATTTATCATTTATGCAATTATTTATCCAATGATTTGAATTTATAATTTTGTAAACTGAAAAAGTCGCTGAAACGGTTGATTAAAAAAGAGATACTCGCTGCAGTACAAGAGAAGAGGGAAAAGAAATCTGTTAACAAGCCGCGATTTCGGACAAAATGTCCGCACTGATGAATCTGACGTTCGAGGAATGTCTACGACAAAATAGGAAATTTAGCATTATCACAAATTGCAATATTAATATCTGCCATAGTAATAGTAAACCAAAATTGGTTACACAGATTAATTGATAAATACAGGTTTTCCATTACTTATAACACATATTCAGTATGTGCAGTAACAACATTATCACAAGGCCTGCACCTGCATTTCGGCGTTTCTCTATAGTAAAAAAAAAAAATTTTTTTGCATTGTACAACTTCTATTTTAAGTTAACCGCCCCTGAGCAACGCATATTTTTATGAGTGGTATTTTTTGTTAGAATCGTAGCTTTGCAAAAAAAACTGTCAACCCGCTTTTTAAAGCTTGTCACGTACCAGCAGCATTGCAATATTGATTAGTGCGATACCAAAGGAGTAAAGACCAACTGCAATTCGACTCTTTTTTTTTTTTTTTTTTTTTGAAAGACTTATCTTCCAAATACGTATGTTCGTATTACTGTATACTATATGCGGTTATATTTTTATATGGGTTTCCTTTTTTAATAGTAAGGATCTTCATTTATTCTCGTAGAGAGCGAACACTTTTGGTTATTTGTGTTCCAAAATACTGGAGACGATACTGTTATCTGTGTAATCCCGTGCATCTGTTTGATGCATCAAAGTTTGTATTGGCAGATCGTTTACAACAGATAGCAGCGCGAGTCGTAATGTGTGTAACACGCCCAGTAACTGGACCATTTTCGGTGTTCTGCATCCCAAAAGTTTCCTATACAGGGCATCATACGTAACAATCGATTAGATCACATGAATTTTCGATTAAAGTTTGAATAAAGTGTTTCAGACTCTTTTTTTAGTTTGAAACCACGGAATATGTAATGCTGCCGTGAGCAGGTTGTTCCTTGTCTTTGCTTACCAATTCAAACTTTACTTCTAAAACGGTTTGGTTTCTGTAAGCGTTTGATGACTATTCAAAGTGCATGAAAATTTTGCTATTAGTAATCCCCGTCGGTTGTAACGAGAATGAATACTATACAACTACTTGATTATCTCTACTAGACAAATAAATAAATCGTGCATTATGAAATGAGAAAAGATTGTTTTAAGTTTTTTGCAAAATTAAATATACTCGTATAAAAATTAATTTGCATATCAAGTTTTTTTTTTCTTGATGAATATGGTAGTCGTATTGACACCCGACTTTCGATCCATTGTATACAGGAACTTTTACTGGTCCCGTGGATTATACAATTCATGCAACAAATGATAGAAAACTACATACTATGTAACAAAATTTTATTTATGTGCACTGCAATATCCAAAGACCATTAACCTGTTTTGTAGTATGTTCAAATAAGTCTTTAAGAATTAGTGTCTTGTAACGATATACCTTCCAGAACAATATGCTATTGGATTTTTTATTTGTTTATTTTTAAATTGTGTACGCACTACTGCCGCTGTGCAATTATTTTTAGAGTTAAATGCAACATTTGCAAGAGTACGGATACAAGTAAGATACCAAGTAAGTATCCTGTTCTCACATTATATATTAGTCAGCGTTAGAAAGATGGTTACAAACTACCAATCAAAAATAAGAGACTATCGTAGCCCTGCCTTTATTCGTTTCTCGTATACGTAAGAAATTGTTGTGTTTTTTCTTTTTTCAAAAACTTTATTAATAGGAATAGACACGGCAAATATTATTTAGTAGAAATTTGTTGCTTCAGTTGTGTTTTTATCAACAATTGCCGTCGTGAGCATGCAGCAGGTTGGGCGAGTTTTGATTTCGAATTAAGAATCTGTAATTAGCATATTAATATAATAAATCCTGATAATTTAGGTAACACTGCAGTCTCTCATCACTTATTTGAGTTTGTCTTTTTTAAGTTATTCGAAATACGCATGTGTGAAACAATGTAGCTTTTTTTTTTGTCAAAAAAAGAAAAGATTTACCCTCATGGCAATAGAATCAAACGGATATTGCTTTGTAAATTAACAGAATGTAAGCTGTTTACAACAAAGCATGGCTTGCTAAAGGACCATGCTGTGCATTTGAATATACAAGTTGTAATGCCAAAGACGCGTACTGCGTGGTGCTGTAATTATTGGTAATTTTGGTAAAATGCATGGGTTTATGTCACTTCCCAGCACAAGTATTCATAATAAATTCGGACGCCGATCACAGAAATTAAATATAGTCGCGAATCTCTATTAGATTGTGCTATAATACGAAACCTGCCGATTGTAATTTTACTATGGGTAACGAAATAAAATAAATATAGAAATTTTCGGTTTAGCGTGATAACCAGTAACAAGAATCTCTTTCGCTTGAGGATGTATGCTTTACCAAGTTATTGGTAAAAACTTTTCATGTGAGTTATCCTTATATGGTTTATCAAAAATTAAAATATACTAATCAACGCATATTCTTACCGGAATTAGAAACTTTTGTTACGCGAGTAAAATTTTTGTTCTTGCGCAAAAACACGAGTACAGTCATGTGTGAAATAAAATTTGCTAATGCTGATAATTGTCGAACCTATTAGGATGTAGTAACATATATCAAAAATATAACCCTAATGCCAAGTTTGGTTATGGCCATCACATTGACAACCCATTTTGTTTACAACATTTAAACGTTTCCATAATTTGAAGATCCGGGCTATTTAATACCCGATTTATAATGACATGGTTGTAATTATAATCGTTCTTTTATTGGAACAAACACCTCCCAAAGCGTTACTCTAATGTTCTGTATGAAAGACTACCTAATGTTTTCGGAATAACTATCGAACTTAATTAGATCAGCTCAGATTAACAGAACATTTATCGTGGAGAGACCTGGTAGGCCGCTAATGCCGTAATGAGTCTTGTTACAAGCATCGCGAGATACAAATGAAGAAAGAGGTCAATCGGGTCTTAGACCATATTAAAAATATATTTTAAATTTTGTATTTATTAGAAAGTCTAGCTTTTTATCATGTGTTCTCGGTTTAATTAGACACGTTTGTAACCAAACTTTTTAAGCCGTTTCGGTAACTACATGTGGGGAATAACTACGTTTCCACCATGTAAATATAAGATGTAATGTTATCATGTGATTCGTCCAGTATTAGTGATGAAATCCGCTGTTCGACAATAAAGCTATACGCGATTTTTGGAGAGAAAGTTTCGTGGTTAGTTTTTATTACAAGTACACAGTAAAAGTCGATATAACGGACCGTCGATATAACGGACCGTCGATATAGCAGACACTAATTATAACGGACTTTTTTCTCTGGGATGGAATTTATAACAAAAGTGTGGAAAAGACTATGGTCCCGACTAGTCCGTTATATTGTGTATATAGGTGGTCACGAGATATTCAAAATGTATTACGCCTTCACATAGGTACATTAAAAATACATCAAAAATTTTTTTATTTAGTTTTATTATTTCATATGTTTAAGCGCATTTACAATAGACATAAATGGACATTCAATAAACATTGTAGACTTTCTCTGACCAAGACGAATATATTAAGACAAATATCGACCGGGATATCGTCACAGAGTTTATGTTATCCTAATTAACACTACTCGTATATAATAGATCCTACAACTCGTAAGTTTCTGAATGTACATTCACTAATCCATATCGATCACTCCTTGCCATTGCCGAGTTTTTAACTTCTTTTATCATAACAGCTGGTCCGCACACACCGACTGCTATATCACCTGATCCATGGAAATCTTTTACACTCTTTAGTAAGAAATCAAAGCTGGGTCTTCCCTGGAAGAATATTGATGATGGAGTGGTCTGTGATCTAGTCAAGAATACTTTAACGTCTATTATGTACTTGTTGTCTGGTAGAGCAGATGCCCTATGAAGAAGTTCCTGGAGCTCCGATGCGAACCATGCATAAGAATCGATATCCGGTATAACCCATATAAAGTATATTGCCTGCGTTGCCAATGGTAGTCCAGATAACTGCTTGTCCACCAAGTCACGTAATATACTTATCATAGGTGTAACACCAATACCACCAGACACCAACATGACTGTTCTTTGCTCAGAGAACTCCAAAGATGGTTTCCCATACGGTCCATCGAACTTCATTCTTAGTACACCAGGAGACATTCCCGACTGATTCCGTGCTTTCTCGTAGAGCATTTTCGTAAATCCACCGGCAGCCTTTAGATGAACGGTGTGTAAAGGAATGCCATCATCTTCTATTGATGGAGCAGATGACAGCGATACCGGGTGCCATGTTACCAAGCTCAAGGGAGCATTCAAGTTGGGGAAGTTGACGAACGCATATTGTCCTGCTTCGTAATGCATATCCCTTTCGAACACCACTCGAGTGACTCCTGTCTGTATTGGCTCAATGTTGACGACTTTGATGCTCTTGATATTGCTTTTCACAAATCGAATCAATCTATCTACCACGTATAGCGATATTCCGAATGCGACGTATGGTGCAAACCACTCGTTATGCAAAACTCCGAATATGATAAAGAAGATAAAGGTGAAATGTGACCACCAGAATGCCTCGAATGCGAACCGCCTGATAACCGCGTGGGACGTGATCACGATAATTATTATGGACAGGAATGCGAGACTGCCAGTCAAATATTGATTGTCTCCGAACAAGGCTTTGCTGATCGATTCAGTGGCCGAGTATTGCTGCTGAATGTGAGTACCGCCATGTAATGCAATCATGAAAAATATCATGCGACCGGTCCATCTATGAAACTTGATTATGCGTTCGAACGGCACTCCAATAAGAGTCACAAAGACAGAGTTGCGAGTCGCCAGCGGAAATACAAATGCAGAGTTGGCCAGGGCTACATGAGCTGCTCGGTTGACGAGGTCGGATGCGGTGGATACGCCATTCTCGAAAGGGAGTAGGAGAAATATCAAATTAAGAGTGATGAAGAGGAGTAGGAGAACAAGTTCATTAAATTCCATGCTCTCAAAGCCAACAACATGGAAGGCAGAATTCCAGATTTTATGCATCCATACTGATACAGTGGAATACATTATGTTTGATTCGGGTACTACTGCCACGGACATTCTCCCTACTCCGTTTGATTCGTAAGCAGCCAATTTTCCGGCTTTTTCTCTTGACGTTGTTGGAAGATCGATGAGAACAGGCCATTTATTTCTGGTAAAGTATCGCCATACTTGAATAGATTGATATCGTATAGACAATACGATAATAAAAATCAATAAAGATATAGCTAGATAGTATCCGCCGGCAAAAGTAGGATCTAATTGCATTGTAATATGAGTCTAAAGGACGAGTTTTTGGATAAGATAAAAGATATCGTAACAAATGTTTTCTTGAGTAGCTGATGATTAGAGTATGTTGAAGATGCGAGAAATGAAAAAGGCGTTTTTTATGGATAAGACTATGTTCTTTTTTGTGAGAAGTGGACGAGCCCAGCTCGTATGATATTATGAAAGACAAAATGAGCGAAAAAAAAAATTCGCCTGACAGAATGGACCGGACCGTACTTTTAGTCTACACAGTAGCAAAAGTGCGAAAAATGAAATAGCATTTTGCTTATATGTGAGGGTCAGGAACCAAGTGTATGAGATAATGACTAATAAGGCAATCATATGATACGTTGTTCCATGAAACAACAAAAACAATATGCCTATTATGTAGGTGAGTAACTAAAACTTGACATAACCCCTGTCACATGTTTCACCACGATAATAAGGATCCTGATTATTAATATTGAAAGTTCATTATCTTTCTTATCCCGTTTTGAAACGTTCCAGAACCGCCAATCAACGCCTCCAATTTGAAATATATTATCCAAGCCCCAAATGACTTTCATACATTAAAAAGATACCCATTATCAGCTAACCACTAACTGTCATTAAAATAACTTCGACCTGACACATACGAATCGCTGGCGATTCCATAAACAAGACAATATCCTCGACTTTCACTATCATATTCATTTAAACCATACAACATGTTCTTGAAAAGTACGGCATCCCGTCTTCTCGCACTGTGTGCTCTTTTTGCTGCAACGCTCACATCCCAAGCCTTTCCTAATGGTGCTGGTACTTGTAACGTGAACGGGATATCCAGTGGACATGGTCCGTCGACACTCTCGGGGACTGGGTAAGTTAAACAGAATGAGACACGATGATATCGAAAGTGATCTTTTGATATTTGATGGGAGGGGAAGGGAAAGAATGGGTGCATAACACACGCTGTCGAAACGTGATGATTTTCAAGGTCTTGTTTTACGCAGACCAGTTTTGATTGAGAGTAGTATTTCGCTTAGTATGTCCAGTTTATTCCATTCAGACATTCTAACCTTATCGCTTTTCAATCACCTGCATTCACCCGTCAATTCTTCCATATATATATTTCATACAGTGGATTCGCAATAAATGTCAAACCAAGAGACATCACAAAGGGCAACTTTGACTTCTCCCTTTCGGGAAGTCAGTTTGAGGGTATCCTCATCTACGTCGTTGATGCAAACTCAAAGCGTATTGGTTCGTTCGCTAATACCCAAGGCCTCCAGTTTAAATCCTGTGATAATAGTCCTCAGGCGACTCTCACTCACCAAAACAGTAATCTAAAGGATCCCAGTAAAATAGTAATGTCATGGAGTTCAGGTGGTTCTACACAGGGTAACGTCACTATTCAGGCAGTGGTAGTTACGACGGCTCAGACTTCCTATTACACTCTTAAGCAGACGTTTAATCTAGCTAATTCTCAAGGATCTAGTGGCGCTGTGGCTGATACGACTACTACTGCTAATACGAAGGGAGGAAATGCCATTTCTCAGTTCTTTGCAAATTACACTTTATTTGCTGTTATTATTGGTATTGCTACATTCTTATATGCATTTGGTGCTGGAATGGAGGTTATTCTTAGGAGACAACAACAGAAGGCCAAGCAGTACGCTAAGGATGTTACCAATGGATTCGCGCGTTAGGTCGGAGAGCAAAATTCAGATCCTTGGCTGAATTTTAAGTGTAATGTGTGATGTATTTTATTTGTTATCATTTGGATATATATTTTTCTCATACATCTCATCATATGCTCGATGGATATTAACCAATGCTGTAAACTATAGTAATATTATGTCGAGTAGAAAAAAAATAAATAAAAGTTGAACGAATTATAAGAATCAGCTGAAATATTAAGCTTTGTAACATTGACCCACCAGAACATAGGGAACTTGGAAATACAATCACAAATTATATGATTGGGAAATTTTCTATGTTTCTCATGTGAATGATTACGTTTCAGTCACTTGTACTAAATAATTGCCAAGCAAGCAACACGTTTAGCAATTACTCCAGATGTGTCAGAATAGAATCGCAAAAGGCCATCATTAATGTTTATTATAACATAATGCCGAGTCAGAAAGATGCAGTGTTTCACTTTGCTCAAAATAATACACAGGTTCATTTAGATCTTACTATTATTTGGGGCATACTGCAACAAAAATGAATAATGAGTAGTGACATCAATAAGTTTGATTGGTTAATTTCTTGTTCTGCTAATTTTGTATTGTTGCAATAGTTTCTCACTAACTTAGCCTTGACCAATTGTTGAGCGTCAGAGCTTTACTTGACGTCGTTCTTCATCATAACATCGTTCAGTCAGGGCAGCGAGTACCCGCCTGTGTTTCTTTTTTTCAACAAACGTAAACATAATTCGCAATATTGACACAAATATTTGCGGAAAACAAACATTCGTGATTCAATTTAACACCAATGACCGGCCGCTCTTCTAAGGTTACATAAGTGCCATCGTGTGCACCGGAACAGTGCAAGAAACACAAAATATTTCCAATTGGGGGCCGAACTACTTCTGACAGATGAAACAGCATTTGAGAGTAGGGCAATGTCCATACGACAATTACCAGGAAAAATGCTTCTATTCTGCCAAAAACATTGATAAATTTTATGCGTGATAAAAGTACATTATAAACTTTCCAAAATTTGGAATCACCCGAGTTATTGTGTCGAGTTGCGATTTTTGTGAGGACTGGTTTTTTGGTAACACACTGTATGATGAACAGGGGAGGGGGGATGAAAAGCAAAGAAGTTAAATAATCAAAGTTTCGTTATTAGAATCCATTTAAGGATAGCAAGAGCAGGTTATTACACTCTTGCTCATCGTCCTTTGGCTATTTTATATTTGCAAAACTTTACATTCTAATCTCATACGATTTACATATTTTTTGAGTTTTTATAATCTCTAATGTAAAGCTAGTAATATTTTGGTTGCTAACAATTTCTTCTACTTATTTCTGGATTTTTATTTAACAACCAATTTTCAATCACATTATCCAATCTATAAACGTGCTTATTTCGGCATTGTGCTTTAATATTAAGACGGTTTCAGACATTTGTCTCTTCTCCTCATAGTTGCATCCAGTGCCTTTTCAGCCTTTCATCTATTTCCATTTCATGCTCTGACCGTTTTATCCCTTGTTTCGAATCTTTTTTTTCCTTCATAAGTAAAACTAAACATATTACAATTAAATTTAGTATTTTCAGGCACCACGAAACTGACTAGATACTTCCGTAAGAATCGCAAATTTTTTTAAAATCAAATAATAACATTATTTTTCTCCTATTCTGACCATCAGCGTTACCACAAGTAATTTTTAAATATTTAATTTCACCAAATACCATACGCCTTTATCGAAAACATAATTAATTTGTTCGCGTACTGCTTTGTTTTGAATAATAAAAGATGCACTGTACATCGACTGAGGTAGGGAATGGAAACACGTGAGTAAATTTGTGCCAATCGTAAACGTGATGAGAGAATGCTCGTTCTGCTAGTTGCGCCATAACTTGCGTAACTCATTATTAACCTATCATTGAAAAATCATTCTTTATAGTCATCAACTCTGTCGGTAAAAGACTATAACTTATTTTTTGGTCGTGCTAGTGCAAATTATCTTTTTTACTGTCACTATTATTGCTAATACGATATCGTTTCCATTCCTCTTTTTTTTGTCAATCTAACGTTGAATCGCCTTTTCCCATGGGGTTGTTCTTCGAAGATGGAAATTCAAAAGTGTCATCTGTTCAATTTGTGTAAACTAAGTATAAGATGCATTAAAACCAGCGAATCTCAAAAAAGTCACACCGTTCTTAAATTAAGCTTATTAACGTATCACATTCTGAAACACATAATGCAAAACTATTCATTTATAGCAAAATGGCAAAATGAGGACTACTTCGGAAGTTATTTATATTACCAATGGACAATTAATGATACCAAAAACGTTCTGTATGATGCTTGGCATTTTTAATTACCCCCCCCTCTTATCTCTATTGAGGCTTTATCCAAAATTTCTACTTTAATCTGATACACACAATCTTTACTAGACAACTTTAGCAATAAATACTGTAAGAGCGAGATTGATTTGTAAAAATTATTTATTAAGATTGTTATTCCCTGTTTTCCTTACGTTGCTAGCGTATGTGTGAGACGTCACGTGTACTCTAGTTGTGCAATTTAGGCAACTTGCAACCAAAATAACTCATTATCGACGCATTCTTCTTTCTCCCAGTTTTGAATACTTTAGCGTATAGCATAGCCTTAAATTCGCCACGGTGATCAGCACTGGCCTTATCTGTATCCTGGATGTACAGTAAGTAACACCTCAGGGTCTCCAGATCCCTCATTCCCGAAAAGGCTAAGATTTTTGAAAACTTGCTTTCTGTTGTTGTTCGCTGGCCTTTCAAGGAATTTTGATGCAAGTCTCTATTTTTCGGGTCCTGAACGCGCACTTAGTATGGATCGTGCTGCATGTAGTAAACCAAAGATCCGACTTCCTAAATAGGTATAACAACAATGTAGATCAAATGATAGGAAGAATGCCTATTGTTTATCTCTATTAATGCCAACAATAGGATCTCATAACCTTTTTATTCATGAAGCAGCAGCATATGTCAAATTGATGACGACCATGATAAGATGATTGTCTAAACAAATCAGAGATCGTATTTATTACGCCATTTTCCGATACATACGGTCGTATCACAATTGATAACAGAAGTGTCCACTATGCACAGTGTATTTGCAGGGCATTGATTATCAAGCGCCACAGATATGCTGATGTTTTTGCCTGGGACCCATTAAAAATTTAGATCTTGTCTCGCAAAAGCTTTTAATGTCTCACGTAATTCGTATCGAATCGCCATTGAGCAAACCACAAACACAACCTATATTAAGAAACATACAGCCGCCTTCATATTCGATGGAGCCATTTAAGATGCAGATAACATATACAGTATATCATAATACGTAATTCTCTTTTGCCTTGTTTTGTGCTTATTTGTTTGACTCTTGTATGCATTGGATGCAAAATTCTCAAAGGTTTAATGTCGATACCCAATTTGACGGAGTACCCCTCGTATTTCTAAGAAAACGTTACACAGAGTGGTTCATGGCCAATTATCACTACAAGTCGTTCATCAAGAATGATTGAACATCATTAAAGAAAATTTTTTCAATAGACATAAATTTATGTACTAATGCTCATGTTGTGCCATTTTTTTTACATTTCCAAGACAAAGAAATTACTTAGCAAAATTAATTCGACGATGCATTTTTACTATCGTCACATTCGATAAAGCTACCGCTTTACACTAAACGCGTAGCATACAGCATCGACCTATACTAGACTGATACCAATGCCTTTTTAATATTCAATCCGGTTAGACTGAGCGACCAGTCGGAGAAGGCACATGTTTTTTGGCTAATTTACCGGTTATCATAATAACACTTTACGATTGTTAATAAATAAACATTATTAACAATAAAAACAATTTATTAATTTTCTCTAATAAATAAGCTGCTTGTATTCACAAGCGAATTCTCTTTTGAGAATTGTTAACAGTGTTATCTGTACGTTTGCTAGATTGAGAAAAATAATTATATGACAAAAGAACTGGGTTGAATTCAGAATTTTTATTATATAAATGAGTATTTGAAATTCATAAGTTACCCAACAAACAAAAGACCATTGTTGCATTTACAATAAAAAATTTCTAGTCTTTGAAAAAAGCCAGAGGCAATTCAACTATGGATGGAAAAAACATAATATTGTACTGGTGTTAAATACTCGAATCCAAGACCGGCGATTGTTTTTCTGGCTGATATTAGTAGGACAAAAGCTTGTAGAACACATCATATTGTGGCGAGTGTACAAAATTGTGGCGCGTAATGTAACAACAAATAGTGAACCTTTTTGCTCCAAAATAGGTTAATTCCACCACCCCAAATTCTCTATAACTGATATTGTATTATCAATACTTTAACTATCGCAAAACATAACATCTATCGTCTATAAAGCAAAATTTTCAGTCTTTGGGTAAATTTAAGGCTTTGAGTCAAGTTTTCTATTAAATAAAGTCTTCCGGCAATAGACATTCCAGTTGCAAGCGCTTGAATGATTTCCATGAATTGGCATGAGAATTTTGTTTGTTTATTTTTTTTAACCCTCCAAAAGATTATTCGGAAAATGCTTAAAAACAAACATTTTTTAAAGTTAAGTTAATAACAGTAACTTAAAATAACCCTATTATATTGAATTAGCCCTTGACATAGTATATTTTTTTCCCATAGTCCCAAATTCTCATCTTGCCAAAGCCGGTAAAAGCCTTCCGGGTCGGATAATATGAAAATCCTATTACTTACTTATTATATGCAAACAAACTGTCCATCTGTTGTACAAGACCTCTGGGCGTTTGCAATGTTTCAATGGCGTTTGCGTTTTTTTTTCGGCCTTACGCCATATACAGTTAACGGAAAATCAGGGTAACTGCAGCCACCAGATCAAACACGTTGTATCGAGGTAGAATATAATTGCTCGAGATCATGAGCCTCCGAGGCTTTCCACAATGGGACAGTGGCACTGTTACCAGAAATGTCATAACATGGCGCAGAAAAACTTATTTAATAACTGGACTATCCCAAAAGTTTCATGATGATTTTTGCATCATTACTTGCATTTATTTATCTTTGGTGAATAACACCTTTTTATCTCATCATGACACGGCCAACGGATCAACGACCAATAACTCCTTTACCAAGAAAACAACTTTTTATCTTGTGCTGTTGCCGTTTTGCGGTAAGGATATCTTTGATCAATTGATGCAGAACGTTAATAGTAGTAGACATACCACGTTAGGTTAATGACCTAAGGGACTCGTAGTAATATCAACTTTCGTCAACTCGTCTCTAACGCTGTTTCAACTATCAATCACTCTTAACTATCCCATCAGGAACCAATTGCATTCACAAATATATTACCATTCTTATATTTTGTAAGTATACAATTAATAGTCAGTACACTTCCGACTATATGAACATTCGAATTACCCTTTTGTACTGATTCTACTATCTACTCGATATCGCTTCATACAGATGGTTGAGGATTTCCACTTAACAGATGACCCAAAGAAGATTGGGTACTTTGTTGGATACATAGCAAGTTCATTTGCTCTATGTCAGTTTTTCACAGGTAAAGGAGAAAAAGATATACGAACAAATTAAGAATATTGAGGCTTACGCTGTTCTTACAATTGCTGATTGAATGATATTGATTTAATTACAATAGGACTTCCGTGGGGCTTCTTAAGCGACAGAATTGGTATGATAAATATTGTGTTGCTTATCGCTATCATTAATTATTCTTATCAGTGACCAAATTGGTACTAACCCGAGGTAACACCATCTGCATGCAGGTAGGAGACCTGTCATTCTCACTGGCCTCTTGGGCACTATGACGAGCTCACTGCTTTTCGGTCTCAGTACCTCATTTACTTGGGCGATCTTGAGTCGATCACTATGCGGAATTCTTAATGGAAATGTCGGTGTCATCAAGAGTATGTTGGCTGAGCTAACCGATGAAACAAATCAAGGTATGAAGCAAACTCCGTATTTGGTCACATCCAACTATATGTGGACAACAAGAGTTTCACAAATTTAACTAAACTCATGTCACACCAACTCTTGACCCTAGCCACGGCCTTTTCATTTTTGCCGTTTATGTATGGCATTGGGATAATCATTGGTCCAATGTTGGGCGGATTCCTCGCAAAGCCTGCCGAGCAGTATCCATCAATATTCGGAAATTGTCCCTTTCTGAAAACATACCCCTACTTTCTACCGTGTTTCGTAGCTTCATTGATTTGTCTTTTTGGATTCACAATCGGATTTTTCTTCCTTGAAGAGGTAACGAATATCCTACGGCATTCTCGAAATTTTGTTTGGTCTTTTGAACTCGCATTCTTGTAATTTTTGTACTCACATTCTTGTAAATTTTGTACAGACGCTTGAATCAAAGAAGAAACAAAAATCAAAATCAACTCTATTCGAGCGCACTGAAGCAGCAGACAAGGAAGAACGCGCTCCTCTTATACCTAAAGATGATCCGCCTCCCGAGAATCCATCATTCCGCGACATTCTCTGTAAACCAGTTTTGGTAATGGTCCTAAGCTACGTGTTCTTGGCTCTGCAAACGATCATGTACGATGGCATCTACAACCTCTGGTGTGCGACTCCCGTCAAGTTTGGTGGGCTTGGATTTAGCACTAAAGAAATTGGAATATCTTTGAGTTGTGCCGGGTTATTCACTTTGACCTGGCAGTTATTCGTGTATCCCAAAACGCAGCGAAAATTCGGAACATTGAACTGTTATAGAACTGCATTAAGTGGATATATGCTAGTGTATTTCTTCCAACCATTTGTTAACGTTGTTGCAAAGAAAATTGAAGAGGGAGCCATAACAAGCATATGGTTATGGCCGTTTCTATTACTATTCGTCTTTGGAAACAGGATTTGCTGTGTTACAGCGTTTACTAGCTCTATGATTTTGGTAAGTGTATAATGAGTATATGACACATGAAGGGGGCGAAGGAAAAGCGTAGTAATATTGTTTGGAACAAGTTATTGAATTGGGCGACTATGTAAACGGGTACTATGGTATGCGCCTCTGCCTAGTTACTAATATGTAAAATACCGTTTTATCTAACCTACTCCTTGTGTTGTGTAGGTGACCAATGTAGCTCCAACCAAAGCTCAACTGGGAAGTGTCCACGGTTTGACCCAGACAATGGGCTCGGGCGTGCGAGCGATCGGTCCCGCATCGGCCGGTACACTCTTTGCATTGTCTCTCCAGTCTCCGTTCTCATTTCCATTCGACAAGCATTTTGTGTGGACAATATTAGCTGTGATTGCTCTAGTGTCTCGATTAGAGTCGAATCTGGTGATAGACCCAAAGGCCAAAAATAGCAGACAAGAGGCGGTTGAGGTCGATGTAGATAAAAAGGTTTAAAAAAAAAACGAGTCCATGACGGTAAGACGGAGAAGGCTCTGAAAACTACCACTAAAAAGAAAAAAGCGTCTATGAAAAGTCTGTAACATTGATGAAAGCATGTGATGAGCACAATAATTATAGTTACATATTGTGCAAAAAAAGACTATTCTGCAAAAAAA
>CAJVPJ010000446.1:0-24871 GCA_910592205.1 Paraglomus occultum | reverse complement strand
AATATTAACATTAATTAACTATATAAATACCAGGCACTAGGCCAAGTTTCTTTGTTGATTCAGTTTAGTCACATTAACATTAATGTACTAGCTGTCTAAAAGCAGCTTTAGCGGTTTTCCGTAGTTGTCAATAAAGATCCTATAAAAACGAAATCACAGAAGATTATTATCGATATTCATTGGATCTGACAATAATATTAGAAGACATTTTTGATTCTGTCAAAACTTGCCATATTAAATGCTCATGTTTGTTTTTGCCACTTTTAGAAAATTCGAGATATTTTACTAATATAGTATTAATTAACACTATTTGCATGTGATTACCTCAATTTTGTTACACGAAAGTCTAACCTCTGAAAATAAGCACCCCCTATTGTTAAAAGGGGTGCTTATTTTCAGAAGTATACAGTAAGTTTTTTTGTGTGAATTGTTAGAACTGGATGGTAGCATTCTTTTGTGTTGCTGTTATTGACTTTGCCAGGTGTCCATTTGATGGATGTTTTATAATGATTTCATTGATCAGTCTTCACCTTTCCTGAGATACTCAGTGATGCAAATGCCCTTGTTGTCACAGAAGTGGAATTAATGGTCTTGCCATAAACTGTGGAATCAAAGGTAAAGCGGGACAATCAGATATTACAATAGGCAACCTGACATGAGAAATAATTATCATGTCAAGGAAATCTTTGTTGAGTAAATTAGGTAAATTTTCCATGTAATAAGTACAGTTGAAGCTGTTTATAGTAAACTGTTCCAGTCTAAGACTTTTGGTTTACTATAGTAATAGCCAGCATTCATTATAATGAATGTCATGTGACATAAATACACATGTGCAACAATGGCCTTTTTATTATTCCCAACTACTCTCCCAATTACTGTTCAATCATTTTATCTTCAAAATGGTGAAAACTAACTTGTTTAAGATTTTTCTCCCACCCATCTGTGTAATGCTCTCAAAATCTTTACTTCTTTGACAACTTCGCCAAATTCTGGTCCTTGTTGATATAAACTTTTTAAAACTGTGTCAATTGTAATTGATATACTGGCCATTCTATTACTTATTGTTTCTAACTTTCTACCATTTCAGCTTCACTTTTGCTCTTACATCTTCATCAGTAAGGATTATTTAATTGTTCTCATCTTCAATGTGAACATAATTATTTGCTGAAATGTTAGCATTGTTCAGCAATTGTTTTACAGTCTGGTTACTATTAACTAACTAAATTTGGCTAATGGCCTAATCATACAATAATTTCCCATGCTACGTTTATGTGACAGTCTACAATAAAAAGCGGGAATATCATATGAAATTTCGATTTGGGGCTTTGAACAACAAGTTCACAGTCACTATAAACAAATTTATTAATAAAATTCACTATAAACAGATTTATTATTTAATAAAATTTCGGGGTTTCAGCATTTTGGTTCACTACAGCCAGAATTCCGTTTAACCAGATTCACTATAAACAGCTTCAACTGTAAGTTATTCCATTCAATTTGTCACCAATTAAAGATTTGCTTTTCTCAGATTCATCCACTTCTTCTTCTTGTTGTACAAGGTAAGTAAATCATATTGCTTGTATGATTTTCAGGTAGGTGACAGTAAGCAAGACCTTTTTGTATAGTGTATTCATTTATTGATTCTATTGTTTGTTGAGCAATATATGTAATTACAGAAATAGAGGCAGGCATTGTAGTTTTAGGCATGTTTAGAAAATATAGATACAGAGAAACTTTTTAGTTTAATAAAAGTGAGGATAATCTGGCTTGCTCATTTATTATTATATCTTTTTTTTTCTGTGTATAAAAATAAAGTGATAGATGTTGTCACTGAATTGCAAAATTTGTTTATCTTTACAAAATGGCATGTGATTTGTTTACTGTTCAACAAGTACCACATCAGCTCCAGCTCAGGTGTTCTGACCTGAACATTTACACATAATAATAAATATGACTTAATGTGGCGTAAAATAAGAACTTATATTTATATTCATAGAAAACTTAATGCGGCGTAAAATAAGGACTTAGATTCGTATTCGTATTCATAGAAAAATTACTGACTAATATTACGTGCTAAAAATATAACAGCTACAAATTGATTGACCCAAAGTATGATTACGTAATAGTAATACGACGTAATCGAGTGAGTCCAACTAACTCTTTGTTATAAAAACCGTCGATTACGGGCGGGAGGGGAAACACAAGAAAAATTAACATGTTAAAGCATGCTGACTATGAAATTAAGAGCACAAAGATATTTTCTACATGCATAATAAAAGGCTAAAATCGATTATATAATACCGTAACAGTTTGGTTTTTGGTTTTTTCCTGACTGTCTCTGTTGCGGAGTACTTTCTTCCCGTTTATCCGACTCCTTCGATATATCTACCGCTTCCACCGACGAGATTGTATCTTTCTCACCGCTTATCTCCTCGTCAGTCTCGTTCGTTTTTGTTGTAGACGTACGACATCCACGGTTCGGATGATAAGTATGGTTTGACTTCGAGAGTTAAGTGATATCCTAAATCAGTAGTGCTACAAGCCTCCTTGATTTTTCCCAATAAATAGATAATGGGCTTACACTGGCATTTTTTCTTTTTCTATTAATACACTCTTGCAGGATGAAAGAATGAGTTCCAGGGATCCATTATTTAACATTTTAAATTTTCCAGTAACAAAACATATTAATATAGAATCTGTGTAGAGTTTTTCAACATAATAGTCTTCTTCAGGTAATTTGTCAGATGGTAACCATAATGTGAATTGAATGTTGAGAAAGTCACCAGCACTGTTGACTTTACATGCGGTGGTACCTTTCTGTAATATCTTATTAGAATTAGAAAGTGTTTGTTCAGAGATAGATGTTATGTACAATATTAATATGGTTGAATGTTCGCAATCATATTTGGAAGTCAAAATAGAAATAAAAACATATTGGATGTAGCAGTGAATTTAAACAAAAGTTGCCTTTTTATATGAGAAAGTGAATATATTAATATAGGCAGTTGAATTGCATAATGTTTTTTTTTTCCTGATAAGTATTGTCATATGATGTATTGTTTGTAAATAATTTGTAAGATTGTTTATGTTTTTATTAAGATTATTATTGTTATTGGGTTTATTTATTCATAATGATGACATAGTGCAGTAGTATGTTAGTATTTTAGTTTCAGGAGTTTAACATGTGATAAAAGTTATTGTTTGTAGAAAGTAAATAATCACAACTATTCTAATCTTTATTGTCTTGAAGATATAATCAGGAAGAAACCCACAAAAACCAAAAACCAAACTGTTACAGTATTATATAATCAATTTTAGCTTTTTATTATGCATGTACAAAATATCTTTGTGCTCTTAATTTCATGTCAGCATGCTTTAACATGTCAATTTTTCTTGTGTTTCCCCTCCCACCTGTAATTGACAGTTTTTATAACAAAGAGTTAGTTGCACTCACTCAATTACATTGTATCATGTAATCATACTTTGGGTCAATCAATTTATAGCTGTTATATTTTTAGCATGTAATATTAGTCAGTAATTTTTCTATGAATATGAATATGAATCTAAGTTCTTATTTTTATGCCGCGTTAAGTTTTCTGAATATGAATATAAGTTCTTATATTATGCCACATTAAGTCATATTTATTATTATGTAGAAATGTTCAGGTCAGAACACCTGAGCTGGAGCTGATGTGGTACTTGTTGAACAGTAAACAAATCACATGCCATATTTGTAAAGATAAACAAATTTTGCAATTCAGTGACAACATCTATACACAGAAAAAAAAAGACATAATAATAAATGAGCAAGCCAGATTATCCTCACTTTTATTAAACTAAAAAGTTTCTCTGTACATATATTTTCTAAACATGCCTATTCTTCTTCTGATAAAACTACAATGCCTGCCTCTATTTCTGTAATTACATATTAACTAGAAGTGACTCGTGCTACCGGCCGATTTCATCGGCCGGTCGTGACATCTTTACAATGTTAATTGGATGTAAAGTGCGTGTAGTTAAATAAATGCGATGGTAGTTTGATTAGATAGTTATGGCGGGTAAGTTTGACATGATGATAGTAGATTGACGTATTATATTTTAGTTAGTACGTTTTATGTTTCTTTTAATAATAGTTTGTTTACATATCATATGTTTAATCAGTTATAATATTATTAATATTAGTGGCTATTTGTTGTAAGCGTTGGTATTCTTTTATTACTTCGGGGTCAGTTTTGAATGCGTCCCTATGTAGACTCATAATTTGAACATGTTCCCATGTTGGGCATCTACTTAGGGCGGCATAAGCTTGTCCTGCTGAGAATAGACTTTGGTCGAGTGCTAAAGATACGCAAGGTAGTGTGAGGCCCTGTGTCTTGTGAACAGTTAATGCAAAAGAGTTTTGTAATGGAAATTGTGTTCTCGAAGCTCGTTGACCGCCGTTGTAAAAGTATGCCGCATTTGCGCAATCCTTTGCTCTATGACCGATTTGCCGTTCGTCTTGTTTGCGACTTTTTCCAAGGGACTGTGATTCCGTCATCGGTATCCGTGCGTGCCGGAATGAATTGATATTCCAATAACTCACAGTAGACTTGCTTTTCTAGAAAGAATAAAATTCCAGTCGCATGTATCAATGAATTTTTTTTCGATTTCGTGATAGCATTTTTCAATCGGCCATTAGCAGGATGGGTTAACATTATCGTGTACGGTTGAAACTGGTCTTTCGATAAGTAGGGCTTTACTTGTAAGCATAAGGTATAACCCGTCTTGGTAATATCAGCATGGGTTGTAGTATTGCCGATTAAATGGGCGATCGGTTTTGAGATGGGTGCATGTTCTTCGTCTATGTGTATCCGTATGCTAGTTGTAATTATGACATTAAAGGAATTGTCTTTAAGTGGCTTAAATTTTCCGGAAATTTGATATATCCCGCCTTGTTGTAACCGTTGAGTGACCTTTGTATTCAATAAAGTGTAGATTGACAAACAGGTGTTATAAACTCACATGTAATTATAATGTTGTGTGTAATAAATTTGTGTCTAATGATGGCCTGAAAAGGATGGATCAGGGTTTGGTTGAGGTGATGGAGGTATTATAAAAGACAAGGATGTTGTGAAATAGTAATAGTGGGTATTGATGGTGACAAAATAGGCGAAGTTGGAAGGGGGATTGTTGCACATCACAATAACTGCAGTGGGAGCTTTGTGATGTATAATTTCTTAGGTCAATGCATTGCTGCACTACAAATTTAATGAGGTTACTCTTATAATATGTTTTGAAATAAAAAGTACATGTGAAATATCAAAGATCACTAAAGGTATTGCTATTCATAATCTGCAAAAGTACCCCTTGTCTCTGGCAGCTTAAGAGAAACCAATTATCATCACC
Source organism: Paraglomus occultum (assembly GCA_910592205.1). Taxonomy (NCBI): domain Eukaryota; kingdom Fungi; phylum Glomeromycota; class Glomeromycetes; order Paraglomerales; family Paraglomeraceae; genus Paraglomus; species Paraglomus occultum. The sequence continues at coordinate 19,486 of CAJVPJ010000446.1, read as the reverse complement.
TAATTGTGGTAGTAATGCCCTTGTTATGGCATCAATGGCCTGTGATTCATCAGTCAATTGAAATATGACATTTGGAATGATGTCTACATTGTCAAGATTTCTAATCCTTTGGTTATTGATTTGCAGCTAATTCCCTCACATAAATTAGTGTAATACTGGATGACCAATGGCTCATTGTTGACATGTCCACTTTGATGACTGCCACATCTCAGAGTACCTAGAGTACCATGCTGACTGAGAGCTATTAGTGGATCAAATGGAGCATTATTCCTTCTTTGCTCCATGATAGGAGATGCATGGTTTCATCTGAAAATGCCTGATGTCTCACTGTCAAGAACTTGATGAGGGAGCTGCTGCTGGTCATTATGTCTATTGGATTGAAAGTTCATTGTAGTTGGTGATACCATCAGTGGAGATAATGCAGGTGGCATCAGAGAATATGAATTAATGATAGCCTATTACCATATTAAGTAGTTAGTAATTTCATCAGTCTTCATAAATAGTAAACTGAATGAGGCTACTTATGCCACAATGAAAAGTAATTGTATGTTGACAATTTATGCAGATCATCAAATTGGACAAAGTGGCAAAGGAATAACAGGAACAGTTTGTGAAAACGCAAATGAAATTCATTTTAAGAGCTGTTATTAACAATCAAATGAATAACAGCACACTTGTGCACATTTTATAATTAAAGGAATTGTCTCTGGAAAACTGGGAAAAACTGTTATCTTTTCCATGAACTTTTGCTAATTAACTAAATCTCTGGAAAAACTGGGAATTTTAAATTTCATTAGTAACACACCAGATCAGGGCTACAAATGGATTTGTCATATGCACGACCATGAGTCCTTTAAAAAGTAAAGTCCTACAGAAGTGGCTAAGGCATTGTACAATGTATTTATGGTTTTTGGTGCCCCATTGATATTACAGAGTGATAATGGAGCAGAATTTACATCGAATATTATCAAAGAGCTCATGTCCATGTGGCCAAGCACAAAAATTGTTAGAGGTAGCCCGAGACATCCGCAGTCACAGGGCTCTGTTGAAAGAGCGAATGCCATTTTAAAAACCAAGCTTGCTAAATGGATGGAATACAACAGAAGTAAATGTTAGACTGATGCAATGAATGTATCCGTATGCAGAGTTACAAACTGTACGCCGTATGAGCTGGTATTCAATAAAAATCCACAAACATACTATGCATTATTGGATGACTTCAACGATAATGAAATCATGAGGAGCAGTTGAATATAGACTTCGAGGAAAGCCTGAATCCAGACTTTGAAAAAACCACTTACTCAGAATCAGAAGTCAATAACACGAGGAATTTAGCGGAAGAGAATAATGAACATAGCAATGAAGAGGAGGAGGTGTGCTGGAAAACGATACATATTATATAGCTATTTGCATTTACATTGTGTTTTATTATTACTAACGTTTTTGTAAACAACGATACATAGGTAGGAAATATTGGAGAAACGGAGAATTATAATATCGAAGAAAAAGTGGTGGGAAAAAAAGTAAGTGTTTGTAAATTTGACTTTTAATACCTTATATAATATATAACATTGTTATTATAACTCAATTTAGCAAAAGCCAAAAATCTGACCAAAACAAGTTAAGGGAAGAATTATGACAGAAGAAGATTATTATAAGTTGAAGAACGTAGAACCAACGGAAGAACAATGGGAAGAAATGAAGCAAGCAATGGAATTATTGGCTTCTGATTGGGCATTTATCACCAGTGAAGGCCGACCAGATAAACTCCTGAAACAGATGCAGAGAAATGAGCGGGAGTTGCTTCGGTTTAAGGAAAGCAAACAGGTTCCTACTGAAGAAGTAAACGGGTGGATCCAAACTGTTCAGAACTGGATGACAAAAGTGTCTGGAGGAAACGGTCCTCCTTCAGGGGATTTAACAACGCCCGTAAACAGGAAACGAAAAGTTGAGAAAAATGTACAGGTGAGTTGCTTGTGCTAGTAAATTTTTATTTGCTTTAGTATTAGCTAATTATAACATCTACCATTAGTCTTCCCCCAAGACGAAAAAATTACAATCACGAACAATCGTAATAGATGCTCCAGTAAATTAATTTTCATAGAAAGTTTTTAACAATGCAAACTTCGGCTATATTTTATACATGTGTTACTATTACTAACATCGAACTTAATTTGAAGGTGGCCGAAAGCTGGGAGACAATCAACTCTCAATGGGAAGCGTGGTTTGGACGACGGCAGACCATGTCTGGTAAACTCGCCGAGAATCAAGTTGTGCCGAGATTGAGCCAGAGTTTAGAAAAGCTTAATAAACTTCGCAAAATTGACGATTACCCACAAGTCCTTCTTGATGTATGGGAAGAAAAATTTAGAAGGTGGTTAGCCGAAGCCGTTGATTCAACCAATGAGGTATAAATCGAATAATAATGATGATGACTAATTATGTTGTTTATCAAAGTGTATGGCGAATTTACTTTTATTTTGTGTAAACTCAATAACAATAAATAATAAAGTTGTTTTTTTTTTTTTTAATAACAATAAAAAAAGGATAACAGTGATATACACAATGTTGCACGCAAGCCTATACAGAAGCAAAATGAAAGAAACTATGGATGCCCGTATTAAAGTTCGAAAATTAGACATCAAAAAAGGTGATACAGTTCTCCTTCATATACCAAATGAAGATAGGGGTAAGATGGATCGCAAGCATTTACCATGTAAGATGGGTCGTTAATTTTCGGACGCTTAATAAAATTCTGCCGCCTGTCCAAATCACAAAAGAGTTTGATGGATCGCTGCTAAAAAAATACTGGTAAAAAGCGCCCCAAACCCTATACACATCTAACTGCTGCACAAAAGCAGGAAATATGTAAACACCAAAGAGACCACACATGCGAGACAGAACTCACTGTCATCTTTTTGTTGTAACGAGGTAATGTCTCAAGCATGGACGTCAAGAAGCCTGATGGATGCACAAATGACTTGGATACACCGTGAATACAAGGTGGAAGGGCGCTGGAAATTTGGGTAAGAGGAAAGATAAGAAATAAAGACAATATTATGAGATTTGAGAAGATCACAAAATGACATGCACAAACATTTGAATAACACCCATCTTCACCATATTGGATACGTCCAAGTACTAATATGCTCTAATGATTCGCATATACTGTAACTCATCTTCAAGTATATAAAACTCTATTCCTCCTTCCTCTCAGCAATGTCCAGTCATTTGACAAAGCTCTACGCGCATAGTCTAGTGCATGGCATAAAGGTGAGGAAAGATATAAGAAAAAGGGTATTGGGGGTAGAACAAAAAAACAATATGAGAAAAGACGTAATGACAAGGCGTACATTCTTCACGGGTTGTAACAAACCTGCAATGATGCCTTCGGGTTATAAATCCAAAATAAATTCAGACCTGCAGCAAAAGCAGTCGCTGTGCTCAAAGTCGTCTGAGGCCTTGTCGGAGACCCCAGAACGATGAATTCCCAACGTTGCACTCTGAGATGTGCATTCTCGATAGTCAGGAGATTCTGGAAGATGAAGCTTTGGATGTTTGTAAAGTCGGGTAGAATGTTGTCTGGTAATTTTAATTAATAAAAGAGCAAACTCGACGACAGCAGAGTGTTTGTATCTTTGGGGCTGACGGAGATCGGAAAAATAGCATTGATCCTTAGTACAGTCGCGCTAATGTTAGAATTGTCATAGTCCTGATCTGAGGAAAAAGAGAAATTTCGTGAGTCGCTCGGGCGGGTAATATGGACTGCACATATTACAACAGAATACATATCCGTGACATTACTCTCTAACTAATTGCCATTTATGAATCCGAGTTGACTAGTTTCCTTTGTTACTTTGAGTTTCCGTTAGAACAAAATGTGCTTAGAATAACGCCGTTTATTTTTGGTTGTCAAAGGTTCCGCTTGTCGAAGATATGAGGCGGTTGCTTTATAGTTTCTTGCTGCATTGTTGAACAAAAGACAAGATTGATGCAATTGCAATCTTATATTAGGATCAGCGATCATCTTTGTACCCAACTCTATATTGAAACCTTCTCATCGCCCACCACCTATTGACTAGTTCTATTCATTTTCACCATATCTTTTGAAGACAATATGTGGGCTATAAAATCTACCGTCTTTAAAGTAAATGTCGCAATAGAAGTGTATGGAAAGACAAATGACATGATATGCAGTGCCCGAACGTCTATTCGACCCACGTTGAACTTGTCATTGACTTTGTCCTTATTAATGAGCGGTGTATTGACATGCTACTCTGGCGGATTGAGAAAGTCTTTCGTAAGCCAATGAAAGCAATCCATGAGTTAGATGTTGTACCAAACGACACAAATGAATAAACATTCCGCTAAAAGGGCAACGGCTAGTTTTTTTTTTCACTGCCAAGCCTTTTCAATGGATGCATATACGTCAAGATTATCATGTGATATTATGCAAGAAGAACATAATCAATTTTCCTTATTTTTTGTCTATGATATCCAACCAACCAACGTGCGCGTCTGAAGATCGGCAGATCTGATGAAATATGTGGCTGTGGCTAATTAATAAGGTGCATAAAAAAAGAACCGAGATATAAACAATATTATTATTTATATGCCGATACGGTTATTGCCACATTTATGCTGTTCGCTTATTTTATTTTACGGTTATTGTTAACTGTATAAATATTAATGGCATAATTATTTTATCAAGGCACAGCGATAGACGTTTTAATAAATTTATGTATAAGATTTAATAACACGTACTTTGGCAGGCCTTCTCCCTTTTACAAATGTGCGAACAAAGATTGCTTGCAATTTCAACCAACCAATTCGTGCCAAGACTTTTTAATGGTAAGCACTTTGCTATATACTTTACCATACAATCAACACCCCTTCCCATTAACCAAATCAATTTTTGTACAGCACAAAGTCTATCCGAAATGGGACAGTGATAAGGAAAGCTATTCGTTCACAAGCAATTTCTTCACATGCTCATATTGACTAGTATTTTGATATAAAAAAATATGTACACAGTGAAATCCGCTTTAACGTACTTCGTTAAAAACTTCCGTTAAAAAAAGCTTCGTTATAATACTGTCTTCGTTAAATCAGACCTTCATTAAAGCGGACTATACAATTTTAAAACAGACAACAAACAAATTTAAAAAAAAACTAACGCGATTAGGAGATTTTAAATGCAATCTCTATCGCGCGCACATAAACTTTTCTCCCCAAAAAAAAAACATTTAACAATGCCTCTACCGCTCGCTGCCAACAATGACAGTCACGAAGACGGACCTAAGTTCTGGCGGAACGCGTTTCTGGCGTTTCGCATAACAATTACCGCAAACATTGCATCGCACCGACCTGGCTGGCAGACCAACGGGCGATATCAACGAGGGCCGCCCAGATGTGGGCTGGTGATGCTAACGGAGTAGCAGGGAGACAACTTTTTCACGGTGAAGATTCTGCCCAGACAAGGAGAAAGCGGCTCGTCGGGCAATGGGCAATAATTTGTCCCATAATTTTCTGTCTCCTGTTAGAGAAAAGTGGTGGTTGTGATTCTATATATTTTTGTATCAGATATCTTACATTGTTTTTTTATAAAATACGGTACCATCTTATATACCAACATTATTTATATTAATATCATTTATCATTACTACACAGTATTACATTATGTAAAATGAGATTTACAAACGAAAATATACATGTTTATCTACTATTATAATAAAATCCTACCGATGCTTTACTCACATGACTGTAGTCCTCTCTGTAAACGTGGTGGGATATACCTGAGGGTTTTTCTCACAATCGCTTCATGACTAGGCTCCGTATGACTAACGTTATTAATCATATGCGCAATATAGCCTTATACGTTATAATTTACAACGATAATCACAGTCTCGAATCGAACTATGCCTACTAAGGAGGGAGGAAAGCTTAAACCTGTCACTTAAGTTCAGCGATGTCATAATACTCTTCGGTAGTGGTAATGTCATCACAACGGAATAGTTACAAGTAACTCATAAAATCATTTACAATCATTATCGGAGTTAGACTCCCGTTCAGTAAATTTAAAATTCTCGCAACATGAGTCATCATCTAGGTAGGATGTTTATCCATACTCAGTTGACAGTAACAATAATAATGTGTGTAAGAATGAGATTGCTTCATCGATGTGTTAAGTGAATATTACGTTCGATTGGTGAACGATTATCCAGCTGTTATAATTATTTCCATACGATCATATTGTTCATACGATAATAAAGATAGTAATATCTCTCATTTACATTAACAACATTGGAACATAGCCTTATTATTATGTTGGTTAAGGAAATTATTAAAGGTTTGCAACGAAGAAACAAATAGTAAAGATTACAAGCTCGACGGAAAAACCCGCTCATTTTGATACAAATAATAAGATTAACACAACATCTTCATCTTTAACTCTCATTCTTAGCGACTACGAGCATTTTAGTTTAACCTTGCACATAATGTTTCGTAAAATTTTATAACGTCCGGTTTAATTTACGATAGCTTTATTATCTTATAATAGAACCGGTCTCCATATCGCTACGCTTACTAAAATACATTATGATAATTAGGAGGTTTCAGAATAACGATACGTAGAATATTATAGATAATTTATTGATCAACTACGTTAGTTTTTTCGTTAACATATTGTGGAAGTTGGTTCAATAAGCAAGCAAACACTAATGAGCACAGTAACACTACGCGAAAAAAATTAGCATTTGGTGATATCTAATTATGAACACCCAAAATTTAAAAAATTTTACGTTTCGAATTATTATTCAATGAAATCTGAACCAAATAATCTGAAAAAATATATTTGCATATTTTGAATTGTCAGAAATGTTTTACTTAGGACATAAGACATGGTTACAATTGGCATTTTTAGAACAAAAGTATTTTAATAATTTTTTTCAAAATTTTTGGATTCATTGTAAACAGTCACGTATCGCCCAGTTGTTACAATATTGGTTGTAAATTATACGCTCACAGTTATGCCAAACAAGTTCACTGATTACACCAAGATTGGTTGTATTAGTAAAACTTTACTTTACATATTGAAAACCCGTTGGTGGTTGATCAGTGAAATTTCGTAGTGACCACTCACTTTTGTACAATAACATTTTTTCCCTGCTGAAACAACAATCCCATCGTAAATTACGATTTGATATCGATTTACAGTGTGTAATGTCGAGTCAGTTAAAATTTTAACTATGCTTCAAAGATCTTTCTTAGCCGTCACTTCTTCGAGTCATGTAGCATTTCTTTTCGTATGCTTCTAATGATCATTGGCTAAGACGTATGTAATGGCATTCCGTAAATAGTCAACCATATACTTTATTTGGTCAGTCTCATGCAGTATACTTCGGGCCCGATCTTATTATATACTATGCTATAGATACGTTAGCATAAGGTACATTTCCAACGCTACCATTATGCATATAAACTAACTCTTTTTGATGTTTTCCCGATGCGTATTCGTCCATCAAGTTGTTCTTTCCCTTATTTATTTTTCGCGCTAACCTTCAAATACCCATTTATCGTATTTTTTTGTGTTGATCTTTGCGCTGGATTTTTAATAGTATACTATACCCGCCCACCACCCTTGGGGGAGAAGGCACTTTTATACTAATCGAAATACTTTAAAATTCGTCCTACATGCAGCTTGTCGTAAAGATTTTGGCTACATGACACAAACCATTTAAAGAATTACATAACGACAATCAAACATGCATGCCCCTTTGCTGCACACATCCTGTGCGATAATAAATAATGGTTGTACCAAAAAGTTTCGATTTTATTGATCATTCCAATACTGTTAACTCCTACCAAACAAGGGAAAATATCGCACCTTTCTTTAGTCTAGAAACTAGTGAGTAGCATAGGCGAAAGGGGAGCTGTCAAGCAAAAAAAATTGTTTATTGAAATATTTATGTATTACAACCCATTGGGTTATCAATTATTTAATATTGATGTCATATGTTAATATGATGTAATAAATAGATAGTGGGGACAAATCGTACTTTTCGGATAATTGAGCAAATAAGGAAATTTTTATTTTGGGGGAAATCGATGAACAAACAATGACCACAGTCTTTAATTTTTTGTAATCACTTCTTGATCTATGTGAATTTAATTCTCTTCAAAAGCATATAAGTCTAAACTTGTTGCACGACTAAAGGTAACATAGACTCGTCCACATGCAAACATAGTGTCATCAATTGACAAAGGTACGTGGGGTAAGTGTTAGTCCCTGTGTTTTGTGTACAGTGAGAGCTAAATGCATTTTGGAGAGGAAATTGAGTACGAGAACATGGTATAGAATGCATAAAAACGACGGACGTCGGCATCAGGAGATGAGGTTGCAGATGGTGACGACGGTATAGTAGTAAGCGTATGAGCTGTTGTTTGATGATTTATAGGAAAAGTGGGTGAAGGTGGTAGTAATCGCTTCCTTATTTCCTGAACAATGGTAGTAAAGCGGGAGGTATTCCCTAACTCAAATAGAAAAAGTTTGCGAGGTGAGTATGAAAAACACGGTCGATTTTCCCAATGACACGAATTAAAAGATTACAGCGAAGAAGATAAAAAGAAAATATTAGAGTCAAAGATTTTGCTGAGGAAGGCGATTGAAGAGGATGTCTTGGGGAAGGAGCAGTCATGTATATAGAATGTCTATATCGAGAAGTTCCAAAAGAACCATTGTATCTTCTCCTATCGTAATATATCTAGAAATAACAAACAGTCGATCACTGGTTAATTTTTTATTAACCTCGTATCTTCCTCTATACTAACCCGTTCACTGTTAGTTCCACTCGTTTGGTACTAGTTACGGCATTATATTCACCACTAATTCTTCGCAATCTACAAGAGAAGCCTCGATTTCTTCTTCTAAACTGTTGCCTAATAATTCTTCTAACTCATCCCGAATTTTATCTCGTTGACGACGAAGTAGCACGGAGAAAACATAATAAATTTCTTCCTGATGAAAAAAGTCATGGATAGCCTTACTAAGTGCATTACATAGCTTGAAAGAAGTGAATGTTAGATAACTTTTTGGGTGGGCTTGCCAATGTTACTGTAATAGTTATGGTTGATGTTGATAGTGGAAGTGCGTTATCGGATCGGATAGGTGTGAGTCTAAGGTCCTATCCCGTAGAACTGTTGTATTTATTATTGTCATGTATTAGTATTGAGTTTTATTTTCGTAGATAAGCCTTCCGGTAAATTGAACAAAATCATTGACATTAAAGTCTTACCGATAAGTTCTGCTTGCATTTAAAAAGTACTGTAAGTAATATCTTGGAAGCAATCAGTTTCATATTGATAAGCGGCGACTCGTTGAATTATTTGTTTGACCACGTCTTTTGTGTAAACAATGACAGAGACTGTAGCAGTGTTCGGCATTTTGCAATCACGTAGGAAGCTGAAAGCAACAAAAATACGTTGGTTATCGCACACAGATATAATTTATATTATTCTCAAGAGATATAACAACATAACTGAGTTTTGGACTTTGATATAACAATAATAAAAAGTTTATTTAGTATCTTTATTACTTACATAAAAAATGTCACAAACATCTGTTTATATACCATAAGCATACAAATAATATAAGGCTAACGCAAAAATAACTTATTCGAATATCAGTTTCACAAACTGCACATACAAATCAGGTCCGGGAGTGTGTTTAATCAAATTTACATGAAACTGTTGAATTTATTAACATCATGTATAGTGTCTCGTTCTCATAGACTAACTTTCTAGTAAACTGAACGAACCACTGGAAGTGAAAGATGATTGTAATCAGTACTATCCTTATTTGTTTGTTCTTGAAAAGTTCAATAAAATATATAGAAACGAACATAACATCGGGAGATGACGACTAAGTAGCAGTAAGCGTTTGTACCATATAATAAGTAATAATAAAGAAGTTTATAAATATACATTTCTCTAACTAAATGGCGCAAATCAACATAACATAAATATCTGTTTATGTACTGTAAGCACACAATAATAATGTAACGTTACTCATTTAGAAGAAAACTAAATGGAAATTTGTGAAACAGCAATCTGCATTATCGATAGAGGCAAATCGAATCTCAGCGAATAAGAATATTTTTTTCGTCATGTGACATGTCGGATGAATGTTGTCCGATGATATTGAAAAAATTTTGGCTGGGTAAATAAGATTTTCATATTTGAAAGAAAAACTTTTCTTCTATAATTCGAAGTCTAGAATTATACATAACAATAAAAGTTAAACTTTAACTATAGCAAAGGAAGAAAGAAGGCAAAAAGAGCAACGATCATGTATAATAAACTAAATTTCTGAACCAATCGTTCATCGTGTAAAATATAATATCAAGGCAAATAACAATGGTTTAATAATTTCACATAACCTAAATTAAATTTATACATTTACGAAGCACAAATAATTGGTTAAGAAATATACGATGGGATAGCTAAAGATAGCAATAAGATGGATGTCAAGGACAATCAAAAACAATTGCTGTATGAACGCAAGAAACTTCGGCATATACAACAAATATCGAAAATGTTACTTCATTACAGAGCAAGTGAATAATCAGTGTGCAATATGAAAAGTCGATACACGGAATATTTACATTTTTATGTTTGAGCAACGATACACAGTTTTGGTATTATTTTTTTTTATAAAAAAGAGTACAGCACGGAGGCGAAAAAAAGTGAGCCAGTGCTAGTGCTAGATCAAGAGCTAGTTCTAGTTCTAGATCAAGAGCTAGTTCTAGATCTAGTTCTAGAACTTGATATAGATATATATAAAAATGGCCGGACTTTGCACTTACAAATTTAGAAATGAGGTTAGCGCAATTTCCTAAATCATGACAGATCAACAGTAAATCAATGCACGGAAAAATAAACGAGTTTAGTTTTTATGGAAAAGGAATTTTGTCGAACGAAAGTTGCAGAACTTGTGCGCCCGATTGACCGACTAAAATTATAAGGGTGGTGCTAAAAAAATTTAAACGTGAGAAATATATGACAATTAATTAATAGTCATCCAACTTGTGTGTACGAGAAATTGTACTACCCTGATTAGCATTTTATTGATCACCCCGACTACAATAAAACGTTATACAACTCGTCGTCAACCCTTTCTTATTTCTCTTTAGTTAGCTTTCACTTATCACTTATAAACAAATTCAACGTGAAGAAAAATAATCAATAAACTAAAGAAAAATGTCTCAAGTCATCGATATATTTACCCTTGATAGTCTCGAAACAGCGAAATTTTTCTCAGATCGCTATTTATCAATAATGGCAATCGCTCTTTTCCGTCCGAGATGCCAATTACCCAGGCTTTTGATGGCTCAACAACCCAATATTGGCGTCTTCCAATGAATTTAAAAAATATTACGTTAACTTTACGAAGAAGATTATGCACAGTTTCCATGCTTCCCTGCTCTTACTGCTCACGCTTGCTATACCCGCAATCTGTAAAATGGATAACCCGAAACAATAACGTTACATATCCATTGGAAATGTCTTTACCAGAAATAAACCTTACAGTCAGTCCACGCAATCCAACAAAATTGCAGTTTGCGTTGGATGTAAATCGAATTCTAATAACAGAACATGGTTTTAATACCTCGATGTATCCACGATGTACCATATGCCAAAAGAAAATTTTTTTTCCTATCTATTTACATACTAGTCTAGGTCGTTTTTCTGGTACAAATCCTTTTGCCGAATATCGATTGCTCACTGGTCAAATGGGATATTCCAAAAACCGAAGAACATTTTCACTCAACTCAGGTATTATTAGGGCTTTTCTGCAAACTGCTGATTTATCTGCTCCTGACAATTGCTGGTATCATCCATCATTACGTTATGCTTGTGATTGGCTCCAATAAAATAATCTCTATCTGTCTGCTTGCCATTCCATTGCTTTGCATTTGCTCGCACATAATTCCCAAACATCTCCTACCGTCTGGCCACGGACAACCCACGCATCAGATAGTAATAATGAATTTATTGCTCCCGTAAATTTATCAGATATAGTTGTACCATCGTATGACTTCCCTGATGAAATACATAATGAAGATGCTCATTACTTTCGTTTAGCTATAGATTTTCCAAGGAGTCAAATACCACTTTGTTTTAATGATCCTGAACTAGCGGCCGTTTTATTCCCTGATATGGTCGTGGATTTTATGGTGACTTATGTAATCGTTTGAATTTTAATGCTAAAATAATGACATATGGGAAGTATATTAAATTTCAACTAATGGGATGGGATATGACCCCCGCTTTCGCCTTCACGCTGTTTGGATAATGTGGTCATATATGCAACTGGAAAAATTACGAAATTTTCAAAACACTGCACGCATATATCACCAGCATGTTAATTCTATACATGCATCCCTTTCTGCCATACAATTGTTACGTAAAGTTATTATACTGATCAAATGATAGTAGATAAACAAAAATCAATGTCTTTGCGTACTTTATTCGTACTGGTGATTCTAATTTCAAGGAAAAAAGCATCATTTAAACACTATGATAAATGCAAAAGGTTTACCAACTTTATTTATCACTCTATCCATGGCTGAAAGTAAATGGATTTATCTTACTGAAAACACATCGACATATCAAATACCCAATGACAACCCAAAACCGACTTCGACTGCTCTCTCTGAAAACGATTACTTATGTACCAGTCGCCGTTCAAAAATACAAAAGGCTCCCAGTCGACTCAATCATGAAAACAAAAACAACCAGAAAAAGCCGACAATGTAACCCCTCTAACTTCTGGCAAACCATCACAGACGACTTATCAGGAAATGGACTCTGCGTCTACGGTCGAAAGCGACCAAGAATCGATCAAAAAAAATTACACACAATTACCATCCGATAAGTAAACTTGCTTTCTTATGAAGTCATAATGTAAGCTTTTTTTTCTTTAAAAACTTGTAAGCGGGTTGCGGTTACGGCCACATAAGCTTCATTGGTAGTAATTTACTTTTTTGGGTATAAACTCAAATTCTGACTTCCCTATTTTCTTTTCTTCAGTAGTCTCTATTTTTTTTTTACCGAATTGTCGTGCATTACGCTGTGACGCTTAGCATTTTTTAGCGTATGCGTTTTTAGCGAGGTCTTTCTCTCATTTTTTATTTCCTTCGGTTAAATTGTTTTCAATGTTGAAAAACTTTGTTTTAGTAATGCCCGCCGTTGGTTTTCTCTATTATAAACTTTATTTTTCTTTGTGACATCACTAGTCGTATTGTAGACGGCTTTAATTTTAGCATTGATTATGATTATTAGTCTGTGGTCAGATTAGCCAAACGTTGTAGTGTTAATACGGAATTTAGGTATTTCCGCGTGTTTGGAATATTTTGATTGAATTTGTGCGATGGATTAATATGAATATCAGAAATAATAAAAAATAAAAATTTTCATCAACATTTCATTTGTAAGCAATAAATACTCTACCATATATAAGAAGAACCACCATTTATGCACAACAGATTTATATGTCAATACAGGGGCGAAGCCCCCTATAAATTTATATCTAGTTATAGACTATACTTTTTAAGGTAATACAAAGATCATTGTTTATTATTATGTGATCACATGTGTCATACATACAATATTTATATTTATACGACTTTATTTCCAAGCTACGATATCCTGCTACAGGCTCGCTAAAGCTAGTTTTAACATGACAAGTCAGAGGTGAAATAAAGAAGTGGCCAGCAGGAAGGCCTTACATGGTGGAAGTCTAGTACTAGTGTAGAATAATGGTTGCAATTTGAGAGGGAGAAGGCCAGTGTGGAACAGGAGGATGTAGGTGACTATAACTTATAAGGAAGGACAACATGGAATTGAGGGTTTGAACTGAAGATGAAAGAGGAGAATGTGAGAAAGCATAGGAAGTATAGTCTGTCCAAATTGTCCAAAGAGCAGCAGAGATGAGAAGACGAGCAGTAAAGTGGAATTGTTTTAAATGGGGAGAGTGGAGAAGAGTAGAAGGGCTTGAGTTATGGTGAAAATAATTGCATAGCTTGATGATACGTGACCAAATGAGAGAAGCATGAGAGCATGAGTGAAAAAGATGTGAAATAGATAAAGGGCAAACATGGCACCAGGGACATGAGGAGGAAGAAGGACAGATTTTGGAGACTGCTAAACCTATTGGGAGAATTTGATGGGCAATCTTCCAGAGAAGGTCTGAAACTTTCCTAGGATAGTTGGGGTGATGAATTTCTTTCCAGGAAAGAGAACCAATATAATGAGAAGGAGAAAAAGGAGTTAGTGGGAGTGGAGATTTATAACAAATGATATTACAAAGAATAGAAAGAGATGGAGATGATGTAAGTATAAGGGGAGATTTAAGATGAATTTTCTTGGCTGAAGAGAGGATGGATTTAATGGGATAAGGAGCAGAGTAGGGAGCAATGTTATTGAGAATGAGGTATGGAAGACTTTTTTGGAAGGAATTGAGGGTGAGTAAGTTTAGACATTTGATCCATATTGGAGGTTCAGAGTCAAAACATTGAGCTACTAATTTGGCAATCCTTATGTGACATTCAGTTGAAAAGTCTGGAAAATTAATACCTCCTGACAAGAGGGGTAGTGTGGAAACTTCAAAAGAAGGATGTACATGAGAATTATTCCAGATGTAAGAATTGATAAGAGTTTGAACTGACCGTTGAATGTCTGCAGGTGGAGGACTAATTGGAACTTGATACCAAACTTTAGACAAGATGAGAGATTTTGTAACCAAGATTCTTCCTTTTAGGGATAAGTGTCTAGAAGAGAGAGTAGATAAACGATGACGGATTCTGTTAAGGAGTGACTGCCACAGTATGGAGGTATTTGATGAATTAATAGGGAGAAGAAAGCCAAGAATATTGAGAGAGGAAACAATAGGTGGAGAGTTAGGAGGGAGAGAATGAGAAGGAAAGGAGAGAGGAGTAAGGGGAAAGATAGAAGATTTCTGTAAATTGATGGTGCCAGCAGTACATGTTTGATATAAGGAAAAAATTTGTTGTAGGAGATAGTAATCATTAAGGGAGTGACCAAAAATTGTTGTATCATCTGCATAAGCCCGAATAACCAAGGTAGGAAAGGATCTAATAAAATTAAAAAGTGGTTCTATAGATAGGTTAAATAGGAGGGGTGAAAAAGGGTCTCCTTGGGGGACACCTTGATGAATAGGAAGAGGAGGAGAGAGAGAAGAGTTTATTTGAAAAAATGTAGAACGATTGTGATATGTGCAATGGGTTAGATGAACAAAAGAAGAGGGGAAGATGGAATTGAGGAGAAAATCTATCCAGGGATGAGAAACTCGGTCATAGGCCTTAGACCAGTCAACAGAGAGAAGGAATGATTCTGGAGGAGGATTAGGAATGGTGCTAAAATAATTTATATCAAGGATAGTGTCATATATATTACGTGATTTCATAAAGCCAGTTTGAGATGGATGGATTAAATATGAAGCATGAGTTTGGAAACGTGAAGCAAGAATTGTGGAAAGTAGCTTAATATCAGTATTGGATAAAGTAATAGGTCGAAGATTAGTAACATAATGGGGGTCAGAATTCTTTTTTGGGATAAGAATAGTTGTAGTTTTAGACCATGAAGGTGGAGGATGAAAAAGACCAGATGATATCATAGAGAAAATTGGAATGAGTATATGTGCAATAAGTGGAAAAGCTTATAGAATTTATAAGGGAGACCATCAGGGCCAGGAGATGAGTGATCTTCTTTTGATTTTATAGCATCATATAGTTCTTCATGTGTTATAGGAGTGCTTAGATGTGTATAAGATGAGGGGAGGAGATGGGGAATGTGTTGTAAAAGAGGAGAGTCAGTTGGGGGAGGAGGAAAAGAAGATGACCATAATAAAGATGGTAATAACCCCCATCAAGGGTTTCCAGAACTTTACATGGAAATGACCTGTCAATTCCTTCTCTGTCTATTTGAGGAATATTGATGTGTACCAACTCTCCAACTGAGTAAGTTATCTGTTGTTTTCTTTTCTCCACAATTGTTCTCATTTGCTCAACACTTTTTTGTATATTTTAGATGCTATTTTACAAAATACTTCATGAGGTAAAGTTGGAGCATGATCAGATCCAGGCAGCTGATTTTGTCTGATTCATTTATATTATTGCTTGTTCCAGCATTGTTTGACTCACAAGTATCTGCTATTTCTTCCCTACACTTATTGTCTTGAATTTCCACATTATCTGGGATATCTTCCTCATCTCTCCCCAATCATAAAATTCCTTAAATAAAGCATAATGTGAATGAGGTGTTTGTCCAATACAAGCTCATAGGGTGTTTGCCCATTGCCATGCATACTTGAGTATTCATAGCCCTATTACAGTATTATGGGGATTGATGTACTTGTTATAATAATAAAGCATTGCATTTTATTCAGAAAAAAAATAATACTTACATGTCACCATCTGAATCTGCAACTCCAGTCACTATGCTTATTGTCTTCCAACCAAGGTGAAAGTTTTGTCTTGAGTATGTTATTCCCCTTTTCAACCAACCCCTGTGACTGAAGATGACACAGACATCCATTTATTATTATTATCATGGTTTTCAGATAGAGATCCACCAAGTCCTGTGCCACAAATTTTTTCCTGTTGTCTGAATGCAGATTCGCAGTGCACTGGATGTCATGAATAATTCAAGTAAGAAGCTAGCTACATATTTACCTCTTTATATTTACTCTTCAAGGGTCTTGTCCAGGAGAATCAAGTAAAGTGATCTCTTGCATGTGCTATCCATCGATATTCTCCATCTGGTTGTGCCCTCATGTCTATAAGATCAATTTTTAGAAAAAAGTCAATGTATGTTCATTAATTTTATTAACAAGTGTATAATGCATACCTGCATTCAGGATAAAATTCTAACTCAATAATTGGTTTTATTTCTGATGATGTCTTCAATGGTCTTCTGTTTGTGCAAGTACTGCAAGCAGCAACACATTTTGCTACAAGTGGTCATGGAATCCAGCTATATTGTCTACAAATCTGGAAAAGAATGTTAATTAACTTATGCATTCATAAGATTTTTCTACAACCTGTAATTCCTCATGCAACCCTCCAATCACATCATACAAGTGTTCTCTAACACAGACAAGCTTCTCCAATTTTTCTCAATTAAATGATTTGACTCTCTGATTCTCATGATTGCAAAATGCTTCATAACCCAATTTTTATCAGCAACCAGCACATCTTACATCTATCACAACATTGGCAAGCTTCTGTGAAATCAATGCCTTTTCCCAAAATTTGGGTTCTAAGTTGTTGAGATATTCCTCAATCAAGGTGTTGAATTTCTCAATACTCATGCATTTACAGACATTTTTAAGTAAAATTTTTAGTATAATTGATTGGTATTGATAAGTAAGTTGATATTGATACTTATTAAAGCGAATTTTAGAAAGAATTTTATTGATGAGATCAATTACACATCTGAGGCGCGTTACAAGTTATCACTTTTATTTCGATGTTTACGTAATAGTTTTGGTGCTATTTGAGAAGATTAGGTGATAGATTTAGGGGGGGTTTGACAAAATCAATCAATGACAATCAACCTGGTTCAGATCGGGCTGATGGACAGATCAGGCACAAATCATAATAAGTTAGATAATTTTATTTAAATAGAAGTTGACAAGAGCATATACAAAGAAAGCCATACTAATACATACCCCTTTTTAGACAACAAATTAACAGCGGAAATTAGTCGTATTTTGCATCCATAAACAATGCAACAAATGTTATACACAGTAACATTCACTTTAACAAACTCTCACTTTAACGAAGATGGCTTATAACGAAGTATTTTTCTGGAACCAGTTTGCTCTTAACAAAATAATTTTAGATTAACGAAGATTTATATATAAAATGCTATATAATGATGAATGAAGAATTCAATAGATCATGCATAATAAAATCCATTCACTTTAGCAATATAATGAAGTTCGTTATAGGAATTAACTAATCAGAATTATCCATCAACATCTACAATATAAATAAAGATTTATATTGTTTCCTTCTATTATATGCTTGCTCTTTATCATTATGCCTTCCAAAAACATCACATTAAAGACAAGACATCCATGTCAAAAAGATCATAATCAATACTTACACTTGCCCAAAAAAAGGAACTGTGTCAGGAGAAAGAGAATAACCCACATTTAAAACATATTGAAATAGCGAACAAGTATGGCATTGGAGAATCTACTGTTAGTGAAATTTTGAAAGCAAAAGACAGGTGGTTGGCATTTGAGGACGATTTACTTCAAAAAAAGAATTCGAAATGAGAACGCAAGAGTTATTTTCCTCAAATTGAAGAAGCAGTGTCTTTATGGGTGGAGCAGGCAATTCAAGATGGAAATCACTTTTAACAGTCATGTTTTGCAAAATAAAGTGAAGAAATTAGCTGAGTTAATGGAAATTAGGAATTTTTTAGCTTCAGATGGGTGGCTCAATAAATTTCAACAATGAAATGATTTATGAGATTATTGACGCAGAGGTAAATTAGATAGTGTAGACAAATCACAGCTTCCACAACAGCACACTGAACTTCAACAAATTCTTTCACGATATGAACTAAGTATATATACAACCATTAGAAGAATCCATGACTACAGTTCGTGAATATTAAATATATTGATTTGGGGGAAGGAACTTATAACATAACTGATTATACTGAAGAACAAGACTCATGCATGATGAGAGAAATTGTAGCAACTATTCAAGGTATTCAGAAGAGGAGGAGGAGGAAAAGGAACTAGAGAAAGTGAGGAAGGTACAGTATCATCAGCAGAAGCAATTAATAATATTAATAATCTTTTTATTGTAACCAAGTTATGCAAGAGTATTCTTGGGGAATATTATGCAGAAGAAAAGACAAACGAAAATTTACAATTACATTAGTTTTGCATAAAAATTTGCGTACATAATAAATAAATAAACGAATTTTATTGGATATTCAAACCGATTAAATCACGTGAACAATTCGGAATAACGAAGATTTCAGATTAATGAAGAAATTCTGCGGAACGGATGACTTCGTTAAAGTGGATGTCACTGTGTATAACCACACTGCCAACGAAGTGCGGGTTATACTATTAAAACCTCAGAGGCCGTTTTGGCAGTGATCATTGCTAAATGTAAACTAAATATAAATAAATGGAAAGATCTACATCGCACAAGCGGATACAATTGGTGGATGTCGAATCATGAGACAAATAATTAGGGGGTGGATCTTTAAATTATGGTAAATAAAATTTTTTACTGTGTGTAACTCTGGAAAAATCGCGATATTATGTCATATAACTAGTGTATAACCTGTCACTTCGTTGGCAGTGTGGTTATTTATATTTTACATTTATACTTTTATTTCGCTAACGTTATCCATAATCATAATAATAAAAGTGTTA
>CAJVPJ010000445.1:0-24926 GCA_910592205.1 Paraglomus occultum | reverse complement strand
CCTGATTCTGCGCCAGACGAATACAAGAAACTTGCCGAGCGGTGTTGTGATGCTGATCCTGATAAGCGTCCAAACAATGGAAGTACACTTTGGAGTGATATTCGCAAGATTGTTGCAGATGTGGAAATGGATGAATTTGGTAACAACGTGTGGAATACTATATATTATACTGATGTAAGGCCATTATCACGAGAAAGGGAGTAAATATTCCAGCACACTCTTACCTATTGGAACTTATCAGCTGCAGGTACGGGTTACATGTTGATACAAATAAAGTCAATTTACATATTGTAATGTTACCACTTTCATTTTTTATAATTTTAGCAACTCAAACTTTTTGAATAAACTTATGGTTTATGGTTTAGTATTATATGAATTTTATTCAAAGGTTCGAATTATACGATGTGCTTCGTTCGGCATATGTCAATATCAATACGGATGAGTTAACAAGACGCTGAAATAAAGTCATGCATGTTTGCCGTTGGCTGCTTTTCCGGGCAGAGTATTAGAAAATATAAGAAAATTATTAATTAAAAGTAAATACTGAGGACTAATTATTTAAAGCTTGTAAATAAATACGTAGCCATGTTTGCCTAAACAATATAACTTATTTTTAGTTTGAGCACCGGCCGGATGATGCGTTGGGTTGGCCAATAATGTAATGCTACTGGATAGTGCTATTTACGCAAGATTTCAATAGACGCGATAGTATACTTTATGCCTAGAATACAGGTAGAAACCCTGGAAATGCGATAAAGCAGAAAATTTGACACTCCTGCAAGAATTAAATTCTACTGCTTGGCGAAGATACGTCGTTTATGCATAAAATTTTTAGAAACTTACCAGAAAGAATGTTGAATTGGAACAAATAAATATATATTATTGACATATTGGGTTAAGGTCACGAATCGTCTACAACTATCAGTTAACGTTCCAAAAATTGCCGCTTAATAAGGTTGGGTATCCCGTGTTATAGTACAAAAAGTTTATGCACAAATCGTCGTCAATTGTTAACAGCATCCATATACCGACAATTGCGCTAGATTTTACGACCAGGTTCTACAAGTAATAACAACAATCGACCAAAGTTAATTCCTAGAACAACTAATTAAACTTTGTATCGTCACGTTTATTGTTAAGATTTGAACGTCGAGCGCATAAAAATTATTCTTAGAACCTGTTAAGAATCTAAACATATATAATAATAATAACATATATAGTTATTATCGTCCGCCTAGTCCATAATCTCATTCCAGCAGTGTTTTCGCTCGCACAATCACTACCAAGAAATCCTTTGTACTTGTGCTCTTCTTGCAATATGTAAATAGCCATTGTGATTCATGCAAGTGTTTTTATTCTCTGGACACCGATTTGAACTTGTTGCTGCAATTTACATATCCGTGGTTTGCAATACAGCTTATTTGCCGTCGTCGCGCTTGTAGTGTGAACGATCGTGATGGTGATCAAGACTCATGTATCAGAAGTCGTTACACGAAAACTTTGCCTATTCGATGTGTTGGATGGGCCTTGTTAATTTGTTAATGTAGAATACGTACGTATATGAGAAACGAATGGGTGACAGGCGTATTTGTTGTTCCGTTATATTCTTAGGTAAGTAACAACAAGTGCCAGATGAACTTGACAGTCGTTTATTCATAATTATGATGTCAATTATTCTCAATTAAGTATTGTTCACATCAAATTGTAACATTTGTTGTATATGGTGGTCTAAAAGACATCTACCATAGAGCGCTGACTAAAGTACCCCGGGTATTTTACATTTCACTTTTTTTTGAGGGGTACTTTACTCGGTGACTTTGGTACACCCATGGTAATACATTGACAGCCCCCTAGCGTTTACGTAACAAGTTCCATGTAAATAAAGACAATGCAACGCATACACGGATTCGATACCCACACAGGAAAAATTCGCAAACCATCTTACTCAACTTTAGCAAAGTGGGTGAAGGATGATGTTGATGTCAATCTTATTATTAAGTCATTTAGATGCTGTGGAATTTCACTTGATCAGTCAGGAAAAGAGTGGTTGTTTAACTACGAACGTTTACACGAAAACAACGAAGATGTGAAGTATAATCCCATTGACATTCATTCGGATAATGAAAATACCGACCATAAGAGTCAACCGGACAGCTACAGATCGATAAAATAGACGAAGATGTTGGAAAACTATGAAAATGACTGGTGAGGGGCACACATATTCTTACATTAGGCAAAATCTCTCATTATACAAATAAAATCCTATAAACTTTCGGCGACGAAGCGTTTCCTTGAAGTTATTGTGATGACTTTAAAGTTGCCAGCATACTATTCATATATTAATATTAGTATTTTATACCCATCACGTGATAACGTAATATTTGATTTGTATAATACCCGGGTCTTTACAATTTTTTCGGCCTAATACTAAACTGCCGCAGGGTACTATACATAGGGGGGGGGTACGTTAGTCAGCGCTCTACGGTAGTTTTTATAGATAATAACAACAGCGAGAAAGAAAGGCACTTGGAAAGGGTTATTGCATTGACCAGGAAGCTAACACAGAGAGAATATCCTGTTAGCAAGAAAAACCAAGCATCTACAAAATCAACTAGCATGTCAATTTTGAGGATCAAATAGCTTTCCTCATATCAGAAAAGCGAGGAGGGCTGTGCGGCCGCGTGGCGGCCGTAACTCCACTTTGGAGTGGAGTGGCTAAGTAATGGGATCAAAGATATTATTTCCTATGTGTACCGGGAAGAACAACTGCAAAGCAAAAACTGCAAAATACGATACTCATTAACAACATTATTCATTAACCCGTTATGAAGCTTTGTGAATTTTGACCTGTCTGTTTATTCAGTGAGAATGCTCGTTTCGGTTAGAGCATAAATGTCATGTGAGCCACTTCAGAAGCCGTATTATCTTGAGAATATCCATGACTCATCAATGCCTCGTTGATATCTTTAGATCTTGCCGCTTCGGAGGAATAGAGTGTCAGCTGTCTTTTCACCCGATCCTTTTGAATTACACTTGCAACAATTATAGAAACCGATTTAATGCATAGAGTCTAATATAGAATTCGTATACGCAAAATGTTAATGCACACACATATAGTATACCATATTGTCTTTAATGACACTTAGGCCTTCACATCGGTGTCCTTGTCCTCGATGACCTTCGCCTCCTGCGTCACTCGTCTTTGATGACCACCAAAGCTGAAAGATCACAAATCAGAATCAGCAGCTCTATGATAAAGTATGCTATTAACTGGAAATAAAGTGCACAAACGAATACTTACTGGTAGTGTTCGATATATCTGCCCATTTGAATGAGTTGTGCTGTTTCATTTGTCATATGACAGGCAAATAGAAGCAGATTCCTTGGCTGTACTACCCACGCGAATCGCATAAACGTTGCCGAATAGATCAACATTGCTTTAAATAAGAGAAAGGGGGGAGAGAGGGAGATTATGAAATGACAAGTTATCGCTAACGTTAACCAAATCAGCCCCCAATACCTGCTGTCATTTTTGGTGATATGTATTCCGGGTCTTTCTTGAAATCTGCTATTGCTGCTAATGGCAAGCCCCAATTGGCGACTGTCCCGTATACGTTTTTATTTTGTTATCAGTGATTATGATTCATTTCCCTGGGAAACCTTCGTTTTGGCAAAATCGATGAAGAACTAATTCTTGGTACCTGGTCCCCAAAAGTGCTATTCCGGCCAGAGGAAATGTGGAACAACAAGCATTATTTCATATACGTGAGAAAGTAAAAGACTAATCCTGATATTTAAAAAACGTACCGTGCTATATCATATCAAGACGACAAGTTTTATCCGACAACAATACGGTTAATCAACCAAACTATATCGTTAAATAGCAGCATTTTAACACGACTAGAATACCTCATCAGATAATTACGAAAGTCCGCGCTCCCTAACTGCTGAAACAGTCTGGATGTCCATGCGGATGCCATATCGAAGTGAAGGTTGAATTAAGTATGCAAGAAAGATTGAAAAATTGAACTTCGTTACGTTACGTTACATGTGATGTCATGAAATTAGGATCGTCGATCATTTTATTTTCAAGCTATTTACTGCGGAGTTATCCGATTTGTCGAAAATTCACTCTCGTTATACAACATGGAAAGTCTTCCCAAAAAGGACGCAAATTCCATTAAAAATCGTGTGGCAACCGACATCCAATATCGCAGATTCTGTAATGTGAATTGATATTCATTAATGGTGCATATTTGTCAATATTCAAAAACAAAGAAATTGATCAAACGTCTTTTTTGTTTTTCCCTTTGAAAACCGTTAACGAAACCCTGTCCTTTTTTTTCCCCTACACAATCTTAGTAAGCGTTAGTAACATTAACAAGAAGCAAAGTATTTGACAACATGATTCTTATTTAATTTACGCTATTAATATTGCCACCCTAGTACAGAACTACTACAAATTATAACGGGTTCGACCACTTTAGTGCGAATCTACTATTAACGATGACAAACTTTGCCATATTCTTATATATTAAACAATGTCTCTCATTAAGCTTCGTTTGTCGAAAAATCCAAACCGCACTGCAACAATTTTCATATTAACATAACCGTCCATTGTCATCATTTGCCGCATAAACTTACGTATTCTAATTCGTTTCTTATGTTCTTATATTCTTCCGCATTAACCGATAAACCCGGGTATACATTAAGAACTTGGTCATTTTTTATATGTATATGCCATAAATGACTTCGGGGTTTTTTAAGCGTTATCGCCGTGACAGTCATATATTACAATATTAAGGAACTTTTTAATCATACCATTGACGACATATCAAAGTTCTTTACAATTCCATCAACCATACGATATAGCAAACTAGTTAATATGTTGCTATCGCTATGTTAATCGTTTATTAAATAAGTCATAGCTGTAACATTAACGTTAATATTAATAAAAATAACGATAGAAGATTTTTCGATTAATGAAATCGTAGAGAATTAACAATTTGAATATATTATATTTGCAAGATTATGAAATATCGTATTATTAATGCGGAATCGCTACAATATAAAGAGTTCCATTAACGATTAAAAAAACCAAATTCTTTTATGGCATATGAAGTATACGTATAAAAATAACTAAGAATACCCATAGTCACATGCCTGCACTTTTTTTTACCATGTCGGAAATAATTGGGAAATGAACATATTTGGTAGGGATAAGCACATGTTTGCGCCACTGGCGTGCCGTCCAATGAGAGTCGGAGTTGATGAAATAAAACTACTGTATTTCTGCCGATAAACGTGCGCCATTACTAAGTTTATTATGGGTGTACGCAAATAATCGTACACCGAGGTGTAAGTTAAGGACACCCATATATTTTTCACATGTTTTACTATCGCTCGACAGATTTCGGCAAATGCTTTTGGCCAGTGAGTAGTTCACACTGGCAATCTCACAACGACAAGCTTGCTTGTACTGTATATCGTTAGAAACATGTCTATATTGTCAACCATCCAAAAATGGATAATTTCCGATAAACACCCCAGACCAATTGGTTTAGAGAATAACAATGGTGAACACTATTTTTTACTTTTTAGATGAGCAGCGGGAAAAGGGCCAAGTTGTTATCTTTGTTGGCAGACAAGTCTGAAATATTACTAATGCTGGAAAAGGACAAAGAGTTAATTCAATAAAATTGATGATGATTTTAAAGAGTCATGTATTATTAACGCTGCAAAGTAGAGTACCACAAAAATTGTAAAATCACTAATAGTAACCTTGCACCAATGTCACTCTATTACCATGTATTACACATGGTGAACAGCACTTAATAACGATGCGGCACAATCTACATTATTCAAAAAGCCCTGAATAAAGGATTAATATTTTTCTGTTTTTAGAATAACCATCTGCCCAGTGAGTGAGCGATATTCAACAAAGAGGTTTGAATGACCTAGACTGCTTGAGAAAGATACTTTAGTTTCGCATATATAGAACATTGTGAATACACTGAGGTATTTTAGCGAAAGCATAATCAATTATTATAAGTGGATTACATCCATGTAAGCAGCAGTTTTTTGAATTTTGTGTGGATTGGTAATGATATTTAACAATGGTTGAAAAAAAAATTAGGTAGAGTGTTATTTTTAATGGGACAGAAAACTCAAGAAATTAAGTATAGTCTTCTCAGATTCATTGAGTTAAGAGAATTTATTGAGACAAAGCTGTGGGAGAAGTGGCATGATAGAACAACAGACAAGTTATGAATAGAGAACAGGAAAGCGTTTACGCCAATTTGGCAAGGCCAAATTGTTGTGGCTGGGCTTAATAAGGGTAAAAAAAGTAACATAACGGTGCAATTTTTGAAGACGGCGACTGCCTGCTAATAGACGACGAAAACGTACGAAGCGAGTGTAGCACGAAACAAAGTCTAGAATTTTTCGCATACATAAACAAAAGATTGATGGTTAGTTAAGGAAAACCGACAAATTAAGTTAGTATTAGGCAAATCACCAAAACAATAATATCAAAGCACAAGATAAAATTAGTGGATAAATTGACTGTGCAAGTGACAAGTGTTTGAAATGAACAGTAACACATTTATCTAAAGCGAAAGTCAATAATGTGAGCGTAACGATCGCCATAATCAAGATAAAGTTAGTAGCGGGTGGGAGAGATAAAAATAGTCTAAACGGGCGTTTTAACGAGCGGATAAAGTTTTCCCACGACAGTTAGTAGTGGAAATAGCTTTCTATGTATCGATATCTTTATGAGTAATACGAATAGGATAATGCGAATAAGAAATATCAAAAAATGAATTCAAAAATTTTTGTTATTATGAAAAAATAAATAATGAAACTTACATTCTTTTTTCAATAAAAGTTGTTTGTTTTATTTTGAACGTTGGCTAAAGTTGCAATAGTGAAATTTTAATGTTATAATATGTGGGTATTTAGTTAGTCGAATGAGTTAGCAAGTAGAGAAATGTGTGCATTTAAAAGGACCAAAAGACAAAAATTTATAAAAAACGTTGGTTACCTTAAGGTGGAGAGTGAGGAGGTACCGCCGTACTGTTACGCATTCCGTACCACAATCGCCCTACTGGTAAAGCGTATATTTCTTTCTAAACTATAAAATAAAGTGCTGACAGAGCGAATAAGGAATAAAGAAACCATAAAAAGGCAACTTACGTTGTACTTATCGTTAATATACTGTATGGTTGCTGTATATGGCAATTATAAGAAACGTTGACCAATTGCCATTACTCGCAACATTGCAACAATAAATAGAAATAGATCAAATTTAATGGAACGCAACACATCGTAGATGATATCACTGTAATATTATAGCTTATAATACATGCAGCAGCCTAAGCAGACACAAATTGACATAATTATAAGACAAATTGAAGCAGAATACAAAACTTGCTTTTACAATTTCAATTTCATTATGACTGACCAACTCTCTGGTACCTTTTAACACTTGCATAATTACGTAAATTAGGATATCCATTTCAACAATAAAAACTTTCCCAATCATTGAGTTATTAGAGTGAACCACAAGACAAGCCACTGTTAAGATTCAAGCTCTAGAGTAAAAATGGTAAAGCCCTTAACTCAAAGTCTTGTTCAATTATTCTAAAATGCAAGAATTACAACAAACAATTAATTGAATAACGATGAGCTGAATGTGTTGTACTGCCGATAGTTTCACTGTGCAATTTGTAACACCGAGTGGAAATTACGGAGTGCGTCTGTTTGATCGACCATGCCCATGTAACTTTGCATAACATTGTTACGTTAAAGTCACACAGAGCAATCGAGTGTTGCATACGTGTAAACGCACTTTGCAGTATTTAAACCGACAAAGACGAAAACGCAGAAATGAGTTCT
Source organism: Paraglomus occultum (assembly GCA_910592205.1). Taxonomy (NCBI): domain Eukaryota; kingdom Fungi; phylum Glomeromycota; class Glomeromycetes; order Paraglomerales; family Paraglomeraceae; genus Paraglomus; species Paraglomus occultum. The sequence continues at coordinate 17,030 of CAJVPJ010000445.1, read as the reverse complement.
TTACTGCAAAAATGACCGACCCAGAACTAGGCACAGAGCTCAACTGTGCAAAAGCAATAGCAACGGTAAGTCAATAGCAAGTTGATCGCTTTTCAACGAGAATATGTATTAATTTCACAATTATATTAATTTTATTAGTTTGCTGTTATCGGCGCAGGGCTCACGACCTTCTATATCATAAAGAAACAAGACATTAGTCTATCTATCTTTAAACTTTTAATTAATGGCATGGCTCTAACCTTTGCTATATCAACAATCAAGCTGTTGAATAACCCACTAAATTTTTATGATAATTATGATCCTCAATCTTACACCTCTGTAATTTACATCACTGGTGCTGCTGAGGAAAATGCTATGATGACAGCTTACGAATTGATGATATTGATGATATTGACATTGATATCATATACACTAAAGCGTACACGACTTACTAATGGCCATGTTATTGTTGGCATAATTTTGCTGATTATTCTTTGGGTGTCTGGAGTAAGTTTACATTTTAATGTCATATATATATCTATTACATTTACTTTCTAACGCTATATATTTAACTTTGTAGATTGGTTACTTGGTGTCTGCATGGCTCCCGACGACGATGACAATGACGACGACGATGACGACGACGACGACAACGCCGACGCCGCCTTTAGACAGTGATACAATCATGCGTATACAATTGATAGTTGGAGGGATACTAGTTATTTTTGTTGTGATTCAATTGATATATCATCGCTGTGTGACTACATTTGATTCACACAATTCGTTGTTATTTGTGTTGAATCTGTTGAGAGTTTTGTTCATACCAGTCCATGTGGTGGTGCTTTGGCTTACTTATTCAATTGGTGGTGCGACCATAACTCTTATTATAATTTTGGTTTTAACGTCTTTCAAGATCGAATATTCTCAGAATTCGGGCACTGTCGATGCAGATGTCCCTCCTTTTAATTCAATGGAGCATGTTTCCTCTGTTAATGCAATGGGACATGTTCCCCCTGTTAATTCAATGGGACATGTCCCCCCTGTTAATTCAATGGGACATGTTCCCCCTGTTAATGTAATGGGGCATGTCCCAGCAGGGGTTTGTTGAAAAGAAAATTCTCTTCAGTCAAAATTTAATATTTTGTGTGCTTATCATTAAAGGTTATGGCAGAATTGAGGCAAAAACATACGATAGACAAGTTCTTTCTAAAAACCGATTGTGAGTATTTAAAAAAATAGAACTGTTCAATATCAGTATCGAGTGTTACATACAAACGCGTGTCACACACACTAATGTACTGTAGATCGAACCTGCATTTAACGCATAAAGCTAACCAAACAAGACTCTTCAATGTCCGATTATGGAAACGTAGTTCACCAATTCCATAGTGCCCGCCAGTGTTATTCTTTGATTATCAGGGAGCAATTTCAACCGCGCACGCTTTATCAATGACCCAACAAGCATGGTGCGAAAAAAAAAAAAAGAGGAACTTTTGTAATTTTCAAAGAGCATTGATATCGATTAATTTATTTACACATTTATTGCCTTCGATCTCTCTGATTCGAATGCGATTATTCTATAAAGAATTACATCTATTTCATTCTACGGTAATTAAGTTCATTTTTCATTATTCTAAAGATTTTAGACGAGTCTCTTGCCGCAGTTTTTCCAGAAACAGATTCATCCGAAAGCATAACGTCATCCTTGCGAGTACGTATCAGAGTGATTCCGTAGTACATGCGACTAATTAGGTTAACCGTGAGCATTACTGACGAAGAGAAAAGAGTTAAGAGTGGGACAATATCGTCGATGAAACTTTTGTTATGGTAAATAATCTGTTACATTATTTGAATTGGACACGTTAATTATGACATTTAATTTTCTCATTTGCGCGCGCGCAAGCTATTATCAACAATTCTACTCACCTGGATAATGAACTGCATCACATCTTCCAAGAAAAAACTTGCAGTGCTCGCCCAAAAGATTATCTTTAAGCTTTGCTCACTGAGGGGCGCGGAAAAATAATCTGATTTATACAATTTACTGTTGGTCATGGTCAAGACTTCAATGTTTGCGGCGGATAGGACGGTAAAGACGGCAGCACCCTTTGCGCACGATTGGGTCCAAATATGGAATTTATATGACTGCATATTCTCAGTGATCATGATGTAGAGAGCGATTGTTGTGTTAAAAAGTATTGAAAACACGAAAATAAGAATGCTAGAAGGTATAAATCGAGTGTTAGAATTTTGGGTAAGCGAGACAACGTTACGTTAGAGATGAACTACTTTGAACATTTCATACCTTGGTAGGTATAATGGTCGAACATCTTGACCATTTCGTACAATGAACGCAAAGTCGATAGCAAAATCATACAATGCCAATACGAGAGTGAAAATGGCTGCATTATTGGCCTAAAACAAAATTAACGGAAATGAACAAATTTAACGGGAATGAGCAAAAGACATGGTTTCCAACAATCTAGTTCGTGTTCCTGACACATTCAAGATATGCTCACCTCTGGGTTAAGACGACGCGCCAAAAGATAAAGTAGCCCAACCAGTAGCATTATAACAGCAGCAACTATTATTTTTAGTTTATATTTATTCCAAAAGTTGGCTGTAAAGGAGACGTATCGAAATTAATAAGTAACATGCAAACAGACACGCCAATTACACATTCCTTCAATCACCAAACCAACCCAAACCATTACTGCCAATTGTCACAACACTCACGTTCAATACGGACACCGAATTCTTCGTCTATTAACATGGTTTCCGGGAATCGAGAAACCGCCGTAATGCCCTTGTTCTTGATCAAGACTGTCAAGTCATCAATCACCGACTTTGCATCCATTTCCGTATCACTTGTGGCAGCACCAACTTGAATCAACAGCAACGTCTGTTTCTTGCCATTGTAAGATTCCATCTGAAATTTCTCAGAGATCGATAACCGTGAAGGAGATATCGGAACAAAAGATGCGAGCGTGTTGCTGAGTGAAGAAACAAATGCCGATCGTTCAGACTTGGAAAACTTTAGAAAGCGAGAAGTGCCCATAGAATTTAGGCAGACGGATATCGTCTCAGAGGGTACGTAGACATTGTTGGGCGGTGTTGAAGCTATAAAAAAGTAAAAAAAAAAAAAAAAAGATTAGGGGAAAAAAAAAAGCCATTTCAAAAACTGAAATATCAGGTGTGAATGTATTACCTGTCCGAAATTTCCATTTCCCGTCAGAAATTCCAAGAATCGGCTCGCTATCTTCCATCGACTCTACAAATCCGTTGTCCAATGTCACGAAATAAGTCATGTTTGGTTGATTGAAAGTGCTGGTCAATACATCCAAAGTCAGCGTTTGGTTGCTCTCGTCCGATTGACTGTATTGGGAAAAAATTGGCGAATATGACTGACGGAAGTATTTATTTACACCATCAGTCGCATATATCGTAACGTTCCCCGCCGCTGGTTTGACCGGTACGTTGTACGTAATGTTTATAGTGGTACTGCGAGTTGCAATTTCACCGCCAATTGGAGGTGTAGTTGTATTTACGTTTGGGCTTTGGTAGTTATTATCTGAAGCATGGGGATGAATAGCGGTTTTAGTTGGTACTGATTTTAAAAGATCCCGTTTTTTTTTTCTTGAAACCATCATTAATACATACCGTCATTCATATATTTGGGATTATAAGATACAATGGACCAAGATTGCGCCGAGTTACTCTCCCAATACCAGATGGTGTTGTTTCTTGGATAGACGTGTATCATTTTCACCGGTTTAGCGAGCGGTATCGTTTGTACTGATTGACCTTCTGGATCAATCATTTTTGCTCTTTTGATAAACGTCTGGCCGTTTTTTACAAAATGATAAAGTAACAAGTATCCTCCGTTGAACAAAGATCTTATTTTGTCAACACCAACGATATCATCGGAAGCAGTTTGCAAGTCGACGTTGTTAGCTCCAGGTCGAGTCGAATGGAAATTCACTTGATGCAGTATCTGATTCCGACCCGTCGAAATCAACAACAGGCAAGAGTAACTGCATCCGTTAAACGACAAACCACAGTCGCCAAGGGTTATTTTGTCTATACCTAATGGGCCCGTGTATATAGTAGTGGGTTTGGTAACTTGAATGGAGCCTGGATCGAAAAACACTATTTCTAGTTCCAACCGTGCCTCGTTGTCGATTTGTGCACCGTACTCGTTCAGAGTCTCTGTAGAGAACACACAACTGAAACCGCCGTTAACCGTGCTAAATATTCTAAAATCTCGTATCTGGGAACCGTTCCTAGGAGCAAAGGTACCGTTGGCAGAACGCTCAGCAACCCCAACTTTGGTACTGAAAGCATTATTAGTTTAGCATACGTGTGATCTACGATCTACAGATTGACATTAAGTTAATTTAATTAAGGGGACTTACTCAATGGAATATCGTTGCCAAATTATGGCGTTAGCCACTGGTTGTACAAAGAGAAAACCAGAGTCTTCGGGCGCCATACTTTTGAAAATGCGACCAGAATGTGTATCGTTAAGATTTGCTAATAATGTCGGCACCCCTAATGTCCCGTTATAAGCGACGGGAATTCCATATTGCTCAAAACTAGAGTTTCCGATTTGTCTCAGGTAAGTCAAATACAACAATCCCTTTGTCAACACGGTCATTTGAATTTTAACGCAATTGGAAACGTCAAGAGGGAGTTGAAAGGTCGGTGTGATTATGGTGTTGTTCGGGAAGAAGACTCTTAGATAATAATAACATTGTGTATCTACAAGTCTTTTGAGACAGACTATCGTTGTCCCGTCGGAATCAGCGGTAGCATCAGCTATTGCGAGTCCTGTGGTTGGCTCATTATATGTAAGCTTGGACTGTGCTTCTGTGGGCGGAATTATGAGCAAGGGAAGAACGAACATGATGAAAATGATTGAAAAAAGGAGTGAGGAGAATCCCCGCTCCGGGCGAGGTATTCGAATATGCATGATAAATCGACCCACGCTTGGATAATGAACGAGGGAACAAGCACTTGCAGCTTGAAAATCAAATTTATATTTTTTTGCTTCATCCTTTGCGTTACAATTCTGGACAGATCTGACATCATGTGCTGTTAGTGTTGCGCGCACATCCTTGATACCGGTTAGGTTACTTGCTAACTACATTGATATTAATTCCCAAAAACTAAAGAGAGCATAAACACTGAAAAAGACTCTTGTGGGTTGGGGGGGGGGGGAAACCCATGTAGAGATTGAAAGAAGCGGAACTAAAAGACCGAACGGCATTTCAAGTTGAATATTATTATCGGTACGGTTCTAACGGAAATCAAAGACCGCTAGCATTCTACACACACATAATGTGAACGTTCCACGGTATACAGACTTGTTACAAATATCGGTTAAATTAGGTAACAGTAACCAGCCACATCCTGAAACAAACAAAGGAAACGAACAAAGTTTTGTGCCTTGAGATTATCGCTGAACAAAGGGTTAGGCTATGTAATACGTAACTTTAGTATTGTGTTTTGCAAGTAGCAGTAGCAACAATAACATTAAAGTGGGCCAATAAATACTGAGCAGGTAAAAAAGTGAAGCAGGGGTCGATCACATATACCAAATGCGGGCCGTTTCATTCAAAGTTTCTTATGGCCAAATTTGTCGGTTTGCAGTCATTGAGTTCATTGAACACATAACATTTTTTTCCCCTGCAAAGGTATTTCCATGGTTAAACATGTCCTTTTTCGATCCCATATTTATAGCTGCCTATCACATTCAAAATCGTTAACGTAATATAATCCACGCAGCACAATCAAATTGTTGCTAGTTTTATCAACTCGAACTCATTATGAGATAATGTAAAGCTAAAACTAAACCTCTTTATATCGGCCACTGTATATGCCGGAATTTTCAAGACCGGGTTTTCCAATGGCTGGGGGTGACCGAGTGATTTTCACTGCATAGCATCCAGACACAACAGACCAAGTAAAGCATCTTCTTTCTTTTTGCAGATTCATTGTGATTGCATAATCCATTATCTGTCTTACATCATGAACTCTAAACTAAAATATGTATCCCAATATTATCTATTGATCAAAATATTGCGTTCTATATTACGATAAGTAAAAAACTTTCTTTAAACAAGACTATTGACGGTTACTTTCTAACCTGGCAACAACAGTTTGTAAGTAATACTTTATTACAACATACAATCATGGTGACTGCCGTAAAACTCGGTCATGTCCTTAAAAGTCGCACAACCGAATAAGGTAAACATAATCTTATTAAAATTGTTGCCGCCGAATGATCATAAGATAATCAATAGTGATTGAAGCTGGATAGTTATTTAGTGGATTCAATGTATAGTAATATTCTTTAAACCTGTATTATAGCGTACAAAATTTAACTTTAAACAAAGAAGATAACATTTTTCATCATGTTTCAACCCCCTCCAGAAAAAATCCGGTTTGACTGCTGCACAAAATATCGTCGTCGTTACGTTCGGCCTTCTGTTAATACGCTGACTAAACGGTTAGTAATAGCAACTAACAAACCTGGTTCGGGCATATTGCAGCCATTCTCCGAAACTCAACCCCACGAAAGGTGATAGACTGTGATCCATTCTAATTCAAAGACTGACCTACCAAATGGGCCCAGCTATAATTATTCATTAGGGGACACACTCAGACCGAAAAACCCGCACTTTCAATGTGACGCTTGAAAACTGAAGCGTAAGGGGAGCATTACTTTTTGCCTGGAAGAAATAACTGACTTGTGACTTGCGTTTCAAAATTTGTTATTTAAATATAATTAAATTGCTAAAAATCGGATTGCCTTGCAAATTATAAACAAATCACAATATTCGAGCTATTACTTTTTAGAATTTCAGATAATGGAACGAAATCAAATTTTACGTAAGCCGAAATTATTATCAAATAGAGAGGGAGTTTTAAAAAAAACTGCATGGTTTTTCTTATTTTTACTTTGCAAGCATCAGCCATAAACGGTTAAATAAAAACGATGGTTTAATTTACAATGTACTCTGCATAAATATACGAGATTAAACCGTATCTAGGCAAAATGTTTTCGATAATAGAACCATTTTTCGGAGAGATAACCTTCGAGTCTGTAATAATAATTTCATATGTAGCATTAAAGACATTATAAAATTGTATTCATAAGTATTCGCGCAACAACAATTACAACAGTGCGTTCTCTCTTAATCTGGTACAATAAAATCAAGTACGCCTATTAGCATAAATTCAACAATACTGTCTGGAGTAGAGACATTTGATATCATTCGACTCATCGTTATTGATTTGTGTCTCAAGAATCAACATTGTGTGATAGTAAAGTCTCTAATCAGGGCACTAATAACAGTAAACGTTGTCTTTATAACACGTATGAAACAGACATAAAGACGTACACATTTGCACTAACTAACTATTTAATTTTATGGTTTTATCGTGCTGCGCATCCGCTGGTTAATTTTATCACTTTCTGGAAATCATTATTAGTCATTATGACTCATTCCAAATTAGCAGTTTTTTAAAGCGCTGCGTTAACATACCGCCGCAGTTATTTCATTCAATTTTGCATTGGCCGCAGTCTAACGAAAATGTGGATTCTTCACAAAACTTAATTGTATCACATACGTTTTTAGTCTAAGCTTATTGCAAACTCAGCAATGATAAACTTTTGCTTAAACATTTGTTTTGATAACTCCATAGAATTAAACGCATAAATGTACTGTCAATACGTATATTACTGCTCCGAACTATTTAAACCATTTCTAAGCCCAACAACTATTAACTTGCTGGATACAAATCAGTGTTATGCAAATTGCGACACACGATTGCAAGCCTTCATTGATGTGTAGTATGCAACTATTCTCATGCTTACAAATAATTGTGGAAAATATTATATTAAATATGCCTGATAGTCAGCAGAACCTTGTGCAGCAGGTTTGGAGACAAATCTGCAAGTCGGTATCCAACAAATTAATTTGTCTCCACAAGATCGATCAAAAATTATGGAAAGAGCCTAAATTTAAATTTCCAATTCTATAGAACGTACTGTTCTATTGTTTAAAGCTGTTAACTGGTAAAAAGTATTCGTTTTTTACTACCACATATTCTGTTGTTTAGTCTCACCATCTATTTAGATGCGTAAAAAAGTAGTTATAACGTCAGGTTTACATAACAGTTTTGACGTACAAAATCAAATTATCGAAAAGCTCGACTCCGGTAATTTTCTCCTTCTACCATTGCGACCATATATTTTATGTAACATTACCACTGTTATTATAATATTATAAATTTACGGGCTCAATATTTTGCAAATTAATGTCCCGTTTGTGATGAGAGTAATAGTCAAGCTGCTGTATAACCCTTTTAATGACCAAACTAGAACAGACTTTATTACAATGATGAACAAAGCCAACGGGTGTAAATATAAACAATTTTGAAACATTTTAGCGATTCTCGACTTGTGTGCGAGTTTAAGTTTGTAAATTACAGTAATACGCTGCGTTAATATACATGTTCACAAATAAAACTTTGCACCCCAAAAGCTGTCGTCCAAGTTGCTAAATGATATTATGTTGTATATACTTTATTATATGTATTTATTTGATTTCCAACGTACATTCTATACATTTTGCATCAAATTTCATATACTTTTTTAGCGTGAAGACGCTTCTCATCACTTAACGTTACACTCACGCAAAATAACAAAGATCAATACAAAGAATAGCCGATTGAGGTAAACAACAATCCAGATATAGTGAATATTTTTATATCAGTAGTACCTGTCATAACCTTATGTCACACACTCGTCATTACCCAAGTTAAAAAACTAGTTTACTTACCAGTAGAAACAAGAGAGCAAAAGTTGGTGAAATTAAATTTATCTTGATGTTACCAAAGTCGTGGTGTGCGCTCAGCGAGCAGGGAGCGTTTGTTACAAGCAAATGAATTACATTACAAGCTACTATAACTTTTTGCTAACTATAGACGAGGTGCTCACTCAAGAAGCCTAGACAGAGGTTTTTCATAAAGTTGTAACACTACATGTAAAGTGATCAGCGAATACAAACGACTGGAACAACATAGATTTGATCGCATATTTTACTGTGTATAATAAAAATTGCTACGTATTTCTTTGCTCTCTAGTAACATGACCTCTAAATATGGCGTATAAATAAACTTGGAACATTCCATTTATTAATATTCTTTTCTAAATCTTATTAAGATCTTCATGATCGGACAATTCCGAAATTTCCAAATATGGGTTCCACAGATTTATTATACAACCGAGCTGACCAATAAACTTCACATATAGCCAACCGAGCTATTTAATATCGATATACGGCAGAGGTGAAATTATTTATTATTATTCTCTCCCCCTTCACAAATAGTAATATCACAACTATGAAAATTTCAATCAAATGATTCGTAATTATTGTCATATACTATTTTGAGGTGTCAATGGAATTAATAAACATTATATATCACGTATTATAACAATAATACTGACTAATGTAAAGATCAATACTAATGCATGTCTCAAACATATGTCATGTGTCTCAATACAAAGTAAGAAATTCAAGAAACTTTAGAACGACTAATTAAACTTTTTCTGTATCAAAATTTCAACATACGAAAAAGTAACTTTCCTGGTCTAGTAAACGTTCAAACCCAAAGTTTGTGCCTTTTCAACGGTTGGAATTTGAGTTTGAATTTATAATACAACCGATCGTGTGAATAAAATACCATAAATGAATATTGACAATTTGGTAAGACTTACTAGTTTTTGCGAGAGCAGTCGTATTATCGCTATGAATAATTAGACAAATCAATATTAGACACTATGATATACTTGATGAGATGTCTACGAATTAAACACAACTGATGCTGTGGCGATATAAAGGCGTTTACCAAATAACATTGACTTACTTATTACGTTGGCTTATTCATAATTAAATAAGTTAGATTTTATTTCATCGCTAATAGATATTAATTCGCAATCAACGATTAAATAACGCAATCTTTTCTCGCCGTCGAGACATAAGCATTCTGAGCATCAGCTCTGTACAGAGGCTGTTGTTTAATTAACTACTACAGTATACAACATTTTGCTGGTAAACAATATAAAATATCAAAGTTTTTAAAAAACGATGTCTACCCTCAACTTTTCTTGCTCCAAAATTCTAATAAAACTAGGATTGCATTATACGTAACTTAGGCCGTTACTGCGTTGAAGTCTTTTTGTACTCTCTTATCACATCTGGATCTGTTATGAAAGCAGTTTTGAATATGCTGGTACTGAAACTCTCCCAAAAGACAAAACTACTAGCGGTAAGGTAGGTATTTCGTAATGTGAAAATTTTGAGTATTATAAGTTTTGCAAAGAAATTGGGTAGACGAAGAATTCCTTTGTCCCAAACGCATGCAAGTAATCAGTGTATCTAACTGAATAATGCTCCGAGTGTAAGCAGACAACACTGGAGATCAACGATGCTTGCATTCTGCTACAATATCTACTCATAAGTGACTCATAACTTTACAACAAAGAATTTAAACACTCATATAATTTTAAAAGTGCTTTTGTATTAATACTATGAAATTTATATTTGTTCGACGTAGGGCAATTTTGTTCGATAATCGATCTAGAATTGATTGGCTCCGAAACTGTGCTGCCACGTTTGCGAGATATTAGAAAATCTGGAAGATCTGTGATGTGCTGGATAAACTGCTGTTTCGAGATAATATTACGCTTTTGTTTTTCTGCTGACTTTATATATATATATTCGCTTTTTTTCCTTTAGTCATTCGGAACAATTATTGCATATTTTATACAACGGAATTATCGCGTCTTGGCCTGCAGAATCCAATCGCTTTTTTTGTTGTATGCCAACAGTTACACTTTTTTTCACGGAATTTCTGAACAAATTAATTGACAGTATAAGTAATGACGTGCCAAAAAGTTACGTATTCATATATGCTTAGAAAAATACCTTGTGATCCTATTTATAGTAAATACGTTCGTACAATAAAACCTCCATAAGTGCTACATCGCATTTACGAGATTTTTGCACTTGTGGAAATTTTTCCTGTGAGGAAAAATATTTCAACTATTTGCGTCGACTAAACAGATAAAATTTTTGGTTATTAATATAGTTAACTGGGAATTGTGTAATACTGGTTTGTCATTAAACATCTACGTTAAACAATTGGAGCTCTTCCCGCTAGTTCAAAGCTATTTGTAAAATAAAACAAATAATTTTTAAACTCAGCCATTGAAAAAATCATTTCTTTGCACAAGTAGTCTATAACAGTGATAATCAATTAAAACTTTTCTGCGTCAAAATTGTCACCTATAAAACTCAAAACAATAATGTTGATGACTTGGTATTGCAGTACGTGAAACAAATGTACCTTGTTTTGATTATTTTTCCGTAACAAATACATTAAGTAAATTACATGAATTGCATTTAGGAAAATAAGTCCACTAGAATACGAATGGAAATTCGCAAATTCAGTTGCATTGCAGAAAACGGAAGGTTGTATTTATGGAAGTGAAGTGGCAAAAGCATTATATCTTTAAGACCCTGAATGTGTACTCAAAATAGGTAATAATAAGACTCGTTTCTGACCAATAATTTGTTTTTTAATTTATTCTTCGTTTTGCTGACGCATCTTTTTTGAAAAGCAGTATAAGGTAAACTATCAAACTGTTAATGAACAAAGTATTACATTATTGGAATTCTGTGCCCTACCATTAAAAACTGGCACATTAAAGATTCAGAAAAAGAAAATGGAATTCTTTTTTAAAAACGTGTCGATTATTACATTTGCGTGTATACTAATATTATTGATAAGCGTTACGCTACACTGCCCAAGTATTAGTGACAGAAGAGAGGTGCGTTCGTAATTTTTCCGATAAATTTGGTGACCATCGGTGCTTTAGGGCAGGGTAATCTGCGCTGCCGATCGGAAGTAGCACGCAAGAGAAAATTACCATGTCAAGGGAGTTATCGTTAAGCAAATAGGAAAATTTTCCATAGACAAGATTCGTCTGTAATGCACCGCCAGTCAATGATTCAATACATTCGTCGCTTCTATGAGCCCTTGTTTCTGGTTCAGGAATAAAGTACGTAAAGCGAATACGTTGCGGCTCTCCATCAGGTATCCTATTCCTCTTTGTATTTCGTAATTAAACTGCTCTATACTTTCTCCGATAATATATACCATCAATGACGTAAACGCTGGCATTGATTGTTAATTAAAGAAATTTTATGAGAAACTAAGGGTATAATTAATTAAGTAATATGTGTGTTTATTAGAAATCGATCTATAAGTTTCTTTTTTTCTTTTTCTTTTTCTTTTTTTTTCTTCTCTCTCTCTTTCTTTCTTTCTTTTTTGAATAAAGGACAGTACGACTATTTATAAGTTTTAAAATTAAATGGTACTAGTTCATGTTTTAGTAATGTAGAATAATTGCGTAGAACAATTAATTATATCAACGTTACATTAATTTTTCATCACGCCACAGTCGAGTGTATCAAAGAAATTCTTCACCACGCCACATAAATCGTAGTACCCAACCCATTGCCTTATCATTGTGGCGGAACATCCGGTATACTACTCGTCTTATCACCTCACATCAATCACGCAACATGGTTACTATTACTATATTTATACGACTGTATACGGTGATGTTATTACTACACTCATACTCACCTACAAAACAAAAAGTATTCGTCGATACGTTAATTTAGTAATAGTGAGCATTGTCACTTTGATGCAATTAAACTTTTTGTCATCGCCTTCTTGGAGCAGCCCTCCCACATAGTATAATCGAATTCAATATATACTGCTCTGATTTAGTGGTCCTTTATTGATACAACTACGGTGGGACCGCTAAAGCTGTTTATACACTGCTTTGAATGAGACTCATAAAACAGAAATTATGTTGTCAGTCAAGAAGATGAAACATTCAGTTGGAGATATAATTACCAATTTTATTTAAAATATGTTCAAAGGTAACAGAACTCTTACTGTGTAACATGTAATGGATGTAAAACACATCTAACTAATTTTCTTTGATCACATAGATTAAGAGTTGTGGAATACTGATTTCATTACTCAATATATCAATGTGAAAGTAATATGTATGTGAACTATTGGGCAAGAATAAGACACTCCACATATGTACCTTGGTAATTAAGGGGATTGGATCTGGTAATGGTGAAATAGTCTATACAAAGACAAATTTAGAGAACAGCTATATTAATATTCTCAAGCCTTTCAATTACTCATTTATTATTCATGAGTAAGAGATAACCAAGACTACATTGTGCCATGGCATATCCTTGATCAGCTGATTTTTGACACAGCTCTAATGCTTTTTGAACATTTTTTTCTACTCCAATCCCATTCATATAACAAGAACTAAGCTGATATTGTGCTACCTCATGTCCTTGTTCAGCTGCTTTTTGAAACAACTCAACTGCTTTTTGGACATTCTTTTCCACTCCAAAACCATTCATATAACCATTACCAAGAGCACATTGTGCTATAGCATGTCCTTGGTCAGCTGATTTTGAATATAGCTCAACTGCTTTTGGAATATCCTTTTCTACTCCTATTCCACACTCATAACAATAAGCAAGATTATATTGTGCTACACTGTGTCCTTGTTCAGCAGCTTTTTGATACAGCTCAACTGCTTTTTGGATATTCCTTTCCACTCCAATACCATTCCTATAGCAAATACCAAGATAACATTGTGCCAAAGCCAGTCCTTGTGCAGCTGCTTTGTGAATCAGTTCAAATGCTTTTTGAATATTTTTTTCCACTCCAATCCCATTCATATAGCAGTAACCAAGATTATGTTGTGCCATAGCATATCCACGTTCAGCTGATTTCTGGTACAGCTCAACTGCTTTTTGAACATTTGCTTCCACTTGTGTACCAAGATTATATTGTGCTATATTAGATGGTTGTTCAGCCGTTTTTTCTGCTCCTACTCCTGCCCTACAAATACGAAGATTATATTGTGCTACATCATTCCCTTGGTCAGCTGCTTTCAAATATAACTCAACTGCTTTTTCAATATTCTTTTCCACTCCAATTCCTTTCTCATAGCAATAACCTAGATTATATTGTGCTACATCAAATCCTTGTTCAGCTGCTTTCTCATACAGCTCAACTGCTTTTTGAACATTCTTTTCCACTCCTGTTCCATTCTCATAACAAACACCAAGATAACACTGTGCCATATGCTGTCCTTTTTCAGCTGCTTTCTGATACAGCTCAACTGTTTTTTGAATATTTTTTTCCACTCCTGTCCCATTCTTATAACAAATACCAAGATAATACTGTGCAATGGCCTGTCCTTGCTCAGCTGATTTCTGATATAACTCGACTGCTTTTTGAAAATTCTTTTCTACCCCAATTCCATTCTCATAGTAGTAACCAAGGTTACATTGGCCTAAAGCATGCTCTTGTTCAGCTGCTTTCTGAAACAATTCAACTGCTTTTTGATAATTCTTTTCCACAACAATCCCATTCTCATAGCAGAAACCAAATTTATATTGTGCTCCATCATATCCTTGTTCAGCTGCTTTTTGATACAGCTCAACTGCTTTTTGAATATTCTTTTCCACTCCTGTCCCATTCTCATAGCAAACACCAAGATAACATTGTGCCACAGCATGTCCTTGTGCAGCTGCTTTCTGAAACAACTCAACTGCTTTTTGAACATTCTTTTCCACTCCAATACCACTTACATAGACAATACCAAGAGCACTTTGTGCCATAGCATATCCTTGGTCAGCTGCTTTCTGATACAGCTCAATTGCTTTTTGAACATTCTCTTCCAATCCTGTTCCACATTCATAGCAATGACCAAGGTTATATTGTGCTGTAGCATTTCCCATCTTTGCTGATTGCTGATACCATTGAATGGCCTGTCCAAGATCTGTTTCTGTTTCTATTCCATGTGCATAAAAAAACCCAATTAGGCAAAAGCATTGTTCACAGTCAGTATGAGCCTTTAGTGTAGTCAATGCACTTTCTTGGCTATTATTATGACTATTTTGGATCAACCAATTTTTCATAAGACCAGCTATTTGTTTCATTGATTTCCCTTTAAATTGAAATTCATTGTATAATTCTGACAGCTTATGAGAAAGAGAATGATCACTGATTTTCTCTTCATCTTGGTTTATTGTTATGTCAAGCTTTGGTACTTGTACTTGGTTCAGGCTTCTCATTATATTTTTTAATCTATGATAACATTGGTCGCCAGTGTGTCTTTTCTCTGAATCACTATCCCAGCATTCTGTATATAAAATTTTATACTCCTCTGGGGTGCCTGGAACTACATCATGGCGTCCACCTCTCAGCCTATAAAGCTTAATATCTGATATACTGTCCAGTTCACTGCATGGATATTTTCTACTGGATATTTCCCATAAAACAATCCCGAAGCTAAAAATGTCGGATTTTTCATCACGTATGCTATCATTGCCATCGAAGCATTTAGGATCAAGATATGCTTGAGTGCCTTGGTGGTTTGAGCAAGTCTTTTGCAGTAATAATTTTTCAGATGTCCCAAAATCGGTAATTTTAGCCGTTTTCCCGTGAATCAATACATTATTCGAAGACTTGTTATTGCGATAACGTAGGAAAGCAATATGTCAATATACAATCTGTGATATGTGATAGAAAACGTGTAATAATTATGACTAATACACTTACTAAATCTTTATGCAAGATTCCGACTCGATGAATATATGTCAACCCGTTAACGATATCCAAACCCAATTGACAGTTGTCAGACCAATCTAGTTTGTTGGTTGGCGACGATAAGTATTTTCGTAATGAACCATTGTCGGCATAATCAAAGACCATCAAGTATCTTCCCTCGACATCTGAAAGGCCAAAAGAAAAATTATATTCATGCTTATTTCTCGTACATAAAATCTTTTCATCTTTACCTTTGCTAACACCAAGGAATCGAATTATATTAGGATGGTCATCTACACGACGATGTGTCTTGAGCTGTAATATCGGGCCACACGAACAGTATAAGAATTACAATTTCATAACCTAACAGCAATTCGTCATACATGATTACATACCTCGTTTACAAAGTTTTTGAAAAACTCGTCTTCGTCCGAGTTTACGATCAACTTGTACGCAACAGTTATGCCCGATGCTGCTACTTTTGCTTTGAAAACTACGCCAAATGCACCATGGCCTATGCAACTGCTATCTATTAAAGCATCATGAGGATAGAATCGAATGTATTCGCTTTCAAGACTTTTTTCTAACCATTCCTTGTTGGCGGCAATCGATGACATCGTTGTTATTACTGTTAACTTTGAAGTCTTGCACACTTTTATTAAATACATTCCGAGTACTATTAGCTGTGTCACAAACATTAATATCAGTATGCAGGGGGTGGCGGAAATGTTTATAGATAGGAGATACTGATCCACTAATATCTTTGATAGCTAGTTCCACATAATTTTTAATGGGGCAAACAGAACCTATTAAATTTTTTTATTAATTTGACCCTACTCAACTGTATTGATTTCTATGAAATATTAAAATATAATAAAGACGATCAAATAAACTCGCAAATAAATAGATTATTCAAAGTTGAAGCCATTAAATTATAATATAATAACAAATTTTCTAATTCATTCCTGAACTAGGCAGCTAAAATCTGTTGGCAGAGCAAAGCAAAAAAAACTAGCAGGTTTCCACTTACGGCTTTATTAAACTTGGAGGAAATAATAGTTGAAAAAATGAATATACAGCCAAACCTCTTCATACCGATATTTTTTTATACCAATAACTGGTTATACCGATAAAATTCGTTTACCCGAACCAGTCCTATTATATTGTACTGCTTATACCGATAAACTCTAATAAATGTCTTTATAAGCTATACCGATACAATCTTCAGAACGGTTTATAAGTGTTGATATGAAATTTTCTCTGATTATACCGATATTCTTGTGCAACACCAAAATTGACCAATCAACTTGTCTCAG
>CAJVPJ010000444.1:0-24940 GCA_910592205.1 Paraglomus occultum | reverse complement strand
TTACGAGTAAAATTTTCCACAGTTTTCAGTAGACAAATTTTCAAAAAAATTTTCTCGATAACCATCAAATCAAAATGGGTCAAATTTTTTATGTTTAATCGAGTATGACTCAAGCTTTAATATAAATATTTATAAAGCTGAGACGATCAGTGGTTGTTGAAATATGTACACTGTGTCAAAACTTTTTGAACTCCCCACGTATACAGATATGTCTGTCTTATAAGTGAAATGGGTTGCAAATCTAGAGTTTTCGGTAGTATATAAGGATCAAATACAGTCAAAAAAAGCGAGGCTTGTTATTGTTATTATTATCGTTATGATGATCGGCAAGGATTTTTAGGGTACAGATTTGAGATTTGTGGTGAACTTTCTAACTGCTGTTGTGTGAAAAACTTTACTATTACACTTGAGGTCAGGAAAAAGGCACAGGATAGATAACATACCCAAGTATATATCCCGCAAAAAAAATAAATTGCACCCCAAATCACCAACTACCCATTTTCAAAGATCAGTCCCCAAATATAATCTTTTGCTGATTGCGTGTTTTATTCGCTACAACACATACAGTATAGCCGATTTACTGATGGGAATGTGACATGTGACATGTGATACCCACATTAGCCAACGTCATCATATATTAATAGTTGGCATCATCTTTAAAATCTGTCATACAATCTACCGTCGTCGCGAACTTGCAAGCATATCCGAAATGGCTACTTCCAATCTATTCAAACTAGAAAACGAAAACGATCTGAAAAAGATTCTTAAAGAAAGCAAAGGTGCCGTTGTATTTGTCGATTTTTGGGCGGAATGGGCTGAACCTTGTAAGTCTATGAACGAAGTTTTCCAAACTTTGGCGGGGACCCATAGTAATTTTAAGTTCGTCATGGTGAGTAATGCGAAGAATAGAGAAAAGAGACTGTTCGGGAGGGATAAACGCTTGGGTATTTGCTGCCACTTTACAAGCTTGTATATATTGAAATGAGACTTCATTTGTCCAACTTTTCAAGATCGAGGCCGAGAAGTTTGCGGACATTTCAGAAGCATTCCAAATAGAAGCTGTCCCGGTATTTCTCGTCTTGAAGGTAATATATCTATACAATTTTTAACTCATGCTGCAAGAGTGAATACCTCTTTTTTACATATATTTTTCAATTTATTTTTCCAGTTGAATGAATCGAAAAGGAGTAATCCTATAGAGTGCATAGAACGCATTTCGGGCGCAAACGCACCGGCACTTTCTGACGCTGTTGAGAAATATGCAAAGGCATCTGGAGTCACAATTCCGTCTTCTACTTATTCCAAACAACCTACAATTGATTTAAACTCTCGGCTACGCTTGTTACTGGACAGCTCTCCAGCCATACTGTTCATGAAGGGTACACCTAATCAGCCGCGGTGCAAGTTCTCAAGACAGATGGTGGAAATATTAAACACACATAATGTTACTTTTAGTTCTTTTAACGTCCTGGCAGATGAAGAAGTTAAGCAAGGTAATTGTGTAAAGGATTGGGACTATTCATAAAGAGACAATACGCAGCCCTTGCTCATGCGTTTTGATGATTGATATGTTTTTCGCAATCGGCAGGGCTTAAGGAATACTCTAATTGGCCTACATATCCACAAGTAAGTTATTAATTACTCTGCTGTTGTCGCTTTCAATCTTATGCGCACCTATCTGCTCAGATCAGTCATGTAGCAAATGTCTGTCGTCTGTTTAGTTATACTTTAACGGCGAATTGGTTGGTGGTCTTGACATAGTGAAGGAGCTCGTTGCCAGCGGAGAGTTTCAGAACCTTGTTCCAAAACAAAAGAGTCTGGATGAACGGTTAAAGGAGTTGACGACAAGAGCAAATGTGATGCTATTCATGAAAGGCGAGCCCATGGCACCGCGCTGCGGATTTTCCAGGTGAGTTTCTGTGAGATTGTATGCATACATTGTTATGTGGGCGTATAATATTGACGGGATGACGTTGCTCTTTAGGCAGCTTGTTGAAATTTTGGAAAAGAAACACATCCAGTTTGAAAGTTTCGATATATTGAGCGATGAAGAGGTCAGGCATGGTGAGTAAAAGCAGACTCCTTATTCTTGACATTTACGTGTCATACGTGGGGGATTTATGATAGCCTAATTTTTTTACCAACCTCTCTACCCATTAGGTCTCAAAACATATGCCGATTGGCCAACATATCCCATGTTATTCTTCAAGGGGGAACTTTTGGGAGGGTTGGATGTAGTGAAGGGTCTAGACAGTTCTGGTGAATTGGATGAAAAACTTGCTAGCGAGAAGAAGGTTGAGCAGACGAAAACTTGATTGTACAGTCTATTATATAAAAAATGAGGGCATCCCCAAAATCAATACCAGTCTCGTCAATGCCGCTTGCGCCTTAGTTTTTGTTAATAGTTGCGCTGTTAATTCGGAACCGAACCGATTATTGTTGGTATACGGATCTATGTTGATTAAATCACATCTGTTATCTAAGAAGCACATTTTTCTGTACTTTGTAATGTTCCTATAAGCTTTAGAGGGCTCTTGCAATTCAGGTGATTTTACGAATCCGGATTCCTTTTACCAACGGAGCTCGGTATCCCCGGCTATATTGCGGCAGTAATATTCGGAACATTATGATGACACCCCATTGACGTTTGCTTTTTTCTTTTCATGGGTCATTACGTGGTACAAGCAAAGGGGCACGCATTTTAAAACAACATATTTGCTTCATTTGATTTCTATCACCCTTCTCGCTGTAAACAGTGACACAGTGCGAGGGATATAAGAGTAGCGATTGGGACTTTGGTTAGCATTTATCCAGGATTTGCGCCAAATCTTTTCTGTCACACAGACAAAGAAGAGAGCGCGAAATTCATACTAGAAAAAGACTAATAACAATGACAGAACGAGTATAAAAGGCATGCGAGGCAGTACTGTTGACTTGTGCGTGCGGGACGCGTTTACAAATACGCAACGAAAAGAAGAACGTGCTACATTGCATTATGAAAGGAATTAATATTACTAAGTAACAACAGCGAGTTTACACGTCAGGTTTTTAAAGAACTGTGAATTACCTTTGCCCTTAATCTAATATTTCTTACCAAGATAGTTCAAGTTTGCACTCGCAGCCACACTTTCGCTAAGGGAACCGGCGCCGCGCGAGTAGAAAATCAACAGTTCGAGCTGTTATTCATTTTAGATAACAATCCTAGTAACGGTAATTTGTTTAGAGGCGAAAGTAGCTATCCAACTTAACCGGGAAATTATGGGTGCACAAGGAAAACAGCATCTGTAGTAAAGTTGAGGTGTTTCTTTGAAATCACGGACATATACATATTTACAGGATGGTCGTAACCAGTATTTGGAATCACGTGTATATATACTGTACTATTGTTAGTAATACTGTGCCCACAACGCATTTTGTTTAGTGGCCAACCCCCGAATAATAAGATTCGATTTATCAACGCCATACCAGCTGCCGCACATCAATGCATTGCCCCTTAGTACTCAATAACAATCTTACGGATAATACCTGATACTCCATCTTTTTGAGTTTTGGCAATAACCAATCACCTTTACGATATCCTCACTGAGAACCGTATATTGGTAAACTGCATGTATTAAAAAAAGAATCAGCAATCACACACAAAAAAAAAAGAATAAATCGACAAAGTCAAGAGAAAGGGTCAATTTCTTTTGTAACTCGCACCTGTTCCTTCATGAATACAATGCACTTTGTATTAGACATAAGTAGTGCTCTAATACGTAACAATCATATGCAGTCTAGCGATGACATGGAAAGCTTGTGTTCTAATGTCTGCAGAAGAAGGATATCCAATAATTTAGGTTTATAGATATTAATGTTAGTATTAATCAGGATAAACAAATATTACATCTCGATTACTGTTACATAGCATAACTAGAATCAGGATGGAAATTTTGTATTTGTAAAAGGGTAGGATAACAATAATGGGTCCGAGTAAATGGGCAATGGTCAAATTTCCAAAACAAAACGATACCGTTAGTGTTAATTGAATACTTGAAGACAGTGGAACTTAATACGGTGATGTCAAAATACCAAACCTTGTCCATCACATAATCGGGATACGGCGCAAACTATAAAAACTGTCTGTGAATGTGGCAAAATTTCGGCATTCGTTTCAGTTCTATATTTTGACTGATTCAAAAACGGTTCTCCTTAATACGTATTCTCCGCTCATAAAACCGCCTGCTTACCTGTTTCAGTAAATGAGTGAACAAACGATTGCCGTTTCCTCAATGTTTGGTAATTGATACTAGTTTGCTATACTCGGAATGATAGAAATGATAGAAAAATCAAATTGCCAACAATAGACAGACAGCTCGTATTATGAGTAATATAAATATAAAAGCGCATGCTCAATATCATGTTTGATCGTTTGTAAGCTTTTTCACAAACCAGACATTGTAAAAACAGAACGTTTTCGTATTATCTGTTTCATGCCTTAATTATTAACTTGAAGCATGTTAGCATTGTTGCTAACAAAAAAACTTTACCCATAACAATAACGGTGGTTGAATTGCAAACTAAAGTCTTTACTCAAAATCAGACGATTAAGTTTTATCATTCTGAAAGACAGGGAAAAACAATGATTGAATAAAGTTATTGTAACAGAGAACAAACGTTGATAAGATTTATACAACATTCGTTACTCGAATAGGATGGTTATTTATTGAATTGTAACTTGGTTCAAAAAATGAGACATTTCTCGTGCAAAAAAGCTATCGTGTCAGTGACAAGAGCTCTGAAAGTAACAAGGCTATCATAGACATTCTAAAAATCTGTATACTTTTCGATGATTGTCATCTGTTTAATTGTTAGCTATTCCGATGCTAATTGTGAACTCTTATTTTAACATGTTAATGACAATAGAGAACAATGTTAAATGGTTTTGTGTGTCCTGCACAGCAAAGACAATCACCCACATATTGGGGTAAAAATCGACATGATTTGTTACACTCGCACAGTTATGCGAAGTTTGTAATCACATGATCATTCTAATCGATAATCGAATCAGCAGATATTTATAGACACATGTTTGCACATATATTGCGATTTCCGTTACCAGCATTCGTTATTCTGTATCCGGAATATTAGCTTGTGTGTTAAGATTATACAGATCTTTTGATGTTTTTCCTTTTGGAAATGACGATTATCCGGCTCGCGCTAGTTATGTTTCCTCTTTTCATTGTGGACGAATGTCGGTGAAACGATAACAAACACACCATACTGTCATCCCGGGAATGTATCAAGTTGCTTTTTGTGCAAATCGGCAATGACTAAGAAAGTGTTTCTTTTTCGTTCGTTCGACCCCGGATATGAATGGATTTGGACGCGGGTCATATCTTTGTTTAATCTGCTATTTTGCGCGAAACATTACGTTTGTTTGACAAACAAACATCAGCTCACCGGTTTTTGATATGTCGAATGAAATGTCAAGCGAGTTGTTCCGAATGGAAATAAAATTGAAAACAGAATGACAAAACAAATCACATTGGGCACACAGACTAGAATTCTTCTTTTCACTTTCAACACTTCTTCTTTCTTTCTGTAACATAACATGACATGACATGATATGATAGACAATACCCCAAAAATCAAAAATTCAGATGTTGTCGATCATCAGCCACAATCCGGATTGCAAACAGGTCATTGTCAAATCATAAAGCCTGTTAACCTTTTACGAGATAGGCTGAGCCCTGCCAATAGTACTTTCCGTTTACATCGTAGTCCAACGCACGGATTAGTCTACCGCCCCTCTCTTACGCAATCTCATATTCACTCCGTATATCCTAATCTCGATAAACACGCAATTTTTCATGCAATCATTCCTTTTTGTGCTTACAATTATAGGTTTACGATTGCGTATGATGACATAGTCTACAGTGAGCGTATTGACCAAAACGGTACATTTTTTCAAAGAACAAACGTTATGTGCATAAGCATTATCTTGGGTATGCATAATCGATCATACTTTATTAATAATGAAAACGCCTTAGCTCGCACACAGCATCCGTCGAATACAAGCGTCAGCATTCTTTAATCCAGTTTAGCAAATGAAAACGATAATAATAAAGGGTAATTTAACCCTTTCGAGTTAAAATCATTGCCAAGGAATGCAGACGCCATTTTCCATTGATAAAATATTTGTTGGATAACAGGCATGTGTGTGTGCATGCGTACACGTATGCATGCGTATATAGTGTGTGTGTGTATGTGTGTGTGTATGTGTGTGAGAGTATAGTATGTGTGTGCGGGAAGTACTAAGAAGGATTTTAAAATGGAGCAAGTTTTTTGCGATAGTGACGATCGTATTCTTTATTGTATTCTTTGCAAACTAAACGGTACACGGGCCCACAAAAGTGCGGGAAAAAGAGGATTTATTTTGTTGAAATATATTTGGAAAGGTTGATAGATGGATAAGTTGCGGGTTAACTGATATGATAGTATGGTATGTATGCCGCCGTCGATAATCAATTGACCATATCTATGCCCGCAGGAAGTCAAAAAATTAATTGATTCTAATTTCCAAAAATATATCCCCTTTTTACAGTTACCTTAATGATAGTGGTAAACAATTTTAATGAATTGAAAGTAGGTCTTATTGAGTATCACCATTATGAGTAACAACTCAGAGGTTGTAAAGTGAAAATCAACAAACGGCATATACAATTATAGTGGGAATACAACGGCTAAACCAGTACGCTAATGATATTGAAAGTCTAGCATCGGTTAATTGCGGTCCACTTTCTAGTGGATAATGGTTAATTACGTGCACCGGACGATTCAATATGAGGTGACGCTAGAGAACAAATGAAAGGCTTACTAATTACCACTACTAAAACAAACGGTTTATAAAAATGCTACTACTAAACAATCTATGCATAATTCATGGGAACAATGTTATGCAGTAGCTGCGGGAGGGTACCGTTAACAAATATAGTAGGTAATTGATATTATGTCATGGTCAAGTGACTGCTAGGGGGAGAGGGAAAAGTCTTGTCTTCTTTTCTTTCCGCTTTCCCTTCCTTTCCTTTTCTTTTTATTCGCTCTAGTCTTTTTTTCTTTCATTATTTACCTGGTGATTAATAAACGCTCAAAATATCACATCAATTTTGTCTGGTAATAATGACTAAATATGATTATTACCAATTAAGACATGGAAGGGAAATCACATAGATATGTAGATGTAACGAATGTATAACCAAAAACTGTATATATCTCGGATGTGAAAAATTTGAACAAAGAACATTAACCGCTAATGTGACACTTAATAAAATACAGTAATAAGAGTTTGCATACCATGCTATGGATGGATCTGCGATAGTACAATTTTAACCATCAAAAGAAACTTAATAATACATGCAATGCAGACGCTAAAGTTGATAGTATATCTATATTGTGTTACAAGTTATCGTAGTACCAAAACCTGATATTGGGCATACGGACCTCATCCTCCGATTTCTCTTTCCTCTCTCTACTCTTTTTTTTTTTTTTCCCCTCCCGTAAAATGAATCGAATTTGATGCAGAGATTGATGCGTTGGTAAACAAAAACAAATTGATAGGCATCACAACATGGTTGTATTGCAACAATAATTAAGACAGGAGGACAGTAAACGATAAGCTACGATGTAAATTGAACACTTCATATTTAAAATACTATATGCTTATTACTGATCGTATCACATTAAGTAGAGTATCCGCCCACCACTCAGGTACCCAGACGTTACTTGAAATTTAGTTTTGCATATATGATGTATAACAGAGATAAATAAACAACTGCTGCAATAGAATACATAGACTACGTGCATATAAACCATTGTATATACATCATATTCCCCACACACACACATGACCCATTGTTCTCCTCTATAAATTATTTCTTGTAGCTTATTTTTTTTTTTTGATAAAGTTTGACCAAAAGTAAGTTTTTTATTACCCGTTGTTTGGTTATCACAACTGTCTATCCCTCTCGCCTCAAAAGTATAGTGATTACCCACATCGCCCCCTGTCAACGCTATCACCCACTCGACCTCATCACCATAAATGATGAATACCGACTATCAAATAAAACATCGCCATAAATGTAATTACAAATTTTTACACATTTTATAGAAGCACACTTAAATATTCTCAGAAGCTCTACTACAGTTGTGTAACCAAGCAGAAAACGAATACCTTTGGCTACCCAAATATGGGCCGGCACACTTGTAGCACTATCAGCAAGTGTCGAAAATGTATAAATCTATATCGACTCCATCTACGGTAAAAACTCCTCAGCCAACAAAAAAAACCCCATCACAACTGATAGAGAAAATTTTTCTATAAACACAAAAACAAAAGAAAATAACGACAAAAAAAAAAGAGAAAAAAAAAACCGAAACAAGCATTTCCTAAAATATCCCATTAAAGATTTAAAAACGCATATAAACAACTATACAGCTCTCCGCCCCCATCCACATATCCAGAATTTTACCGTTACAAAAAAAATTCTGATTCCTGAAAGTTGTAAATACAATATTCACTCACACGCTTAAATACCCATTTTTCTTATTACCAAACCGACAAACAAAAAACCTTACCTTGTTTCTTTTCTACTTTTTATTTACGCTTATACATCCAAATAATACAACTAATAATAATGTCAACTCAAGTTCGGGACTATACATGGATCAACATATCCGATCAACAAGATCGTTCACTTCCCGATGACATAAAAGTGTCTCTTCCGTTACAAGTAGAACACGAAGACCTGAAACCGAGACAGCGAAACGGCCGAACTCCGACCCGATCACAAAACGCCTTTTTCGTCTACCGCATAGCCTATGCGAAAGAACTGCAAGCGCGCGGGTACTGGGACTGCCCGATGCGAGACATTATAAAACGTGCCTCGAGCGCATGGAAAACCGAATCGCCCCGAGTCAAAGAAGCCTGTCAACTCATGGCCAAAGAAGCTAAAAAGATGCACGAAAAGTTTTTTCCATCGCAGCGACGTCGGTGCAAGCAGGTCGGTCAACAAGTCAGTCCAATATATTCGAGACCCATCGGCATAATTTACAACGTCGGCTTGCCAGGAATGACCGGTTTGGAGAGCGTCTTGATTACAAATGCGTCACCGGGCAGACACGACGACTTGCTGTATTCGCCCTCTATGGAACCGTCGTTACCGATCACGTTTATCGATTCGCCAGGGTCGCAGGTTTTTACACAGGCAACGACACCGTATGAGTTTGGTTACTACGATACTCCACAACACAACCATGTATGCATCTGTGATTAAGTAAATTTAATAAGAAATTATTATGTGTTATGAATGTTGGTTGTTGATGTTGATGTTGATGTTGATGTTGATGTTGATGGTGATGTTTGATGGTGTTGATAATAATATGAAATCTTCTGCACTTTGAGAGAGCAGTATGTTTGTAGAGAAAAGTTGATTTGCAAAAAAAGAATCTTAAAAACGCTGAGTAATTATTCACTTTTGGTAGAAACAAAAAAAAACTGTATTATCAAAGTTTGATTAGTCACTTTGAAAGTAGATTACTTTATAGTTGAATTGTTTAACCTCGTCTCTTTTCTTTTAAACGTGTTTTTCTCTGTAAAATGTTGTTACTTTTATTTTCTGGTTTTGAATTTGTAAGTTGTTTTTGTTTTTGTTTTGTTTTGTTTTTTTTGGTCATGGTTTTTTTTTATGTTGTATGATATAACGTACTTACTTTTGTTCTAGTGATCTGTTTACCAACTACTCTAAAAGATATATAAATCTTGATAAATTACAAGATTGTTCCTAAGTTTTAACTAATAAACTGTGTGGTTTAATGTAGCAGATGTTAGATAATTTGTATTTTTAAGGATTTTTTATTGTATTTTTAACTATAATTTGCTATCTTAGTAGTAATTCGAATATTGGTTTATCTTTTTCTTGGTTTAAAGAGTTTTATCGTGAGACTCTTAATTGAATAATAAAATTCATAATTGCAAGAAGAAGAAACAAAGCTTATCGTTTGTTATCTTTTAAAAACTGATTTCGTAGATACGACAAGAATAGCTATATTAATCATATAACCAAAGTAGGTTATAATTCAGTTTATGTTTACTAGTGTACAAATGAGTATACAAGAGTCGGGTTACCATTCATCAATAATAATAAGGATAATACCACCCTTCGGTTAAAATTTGTGCGAAACACGTTTTTTTTGTGTAATCACGTATTTATGTAATACTGAGCATGGAATATTATTGGAAATTAAATGATACAAACGCCGGCCGTTACTTTTTATTACAAACGTTATAGTTTTGTGTGCAAGTCGACACATTATAACTTGTCAAAGTCTCATATCCCGTATCCAGTCACTACACGGAAAGGCAGAGTCTAAGAGTTAAAGATAAGGGTAAATATTAAAATAGTTTGTAAAACAATTAACTGTATTTTTTCATGTCTTAATATTGTTCGTTAAAGTTGACACACAAAAAATGTGATAGGTACCTTCAAGGTGTCAAAACATGTTAAGAGACTTTGCTAAATGAAACTTCTACAATATACTTTTTGTAAATATACATGCAAACAAACCATCCGCAATAATACATGTTTTTACAATGCAGCAACCGCTGTTTGGTTAAGAAACAAGTTTTGTAAATACTCGTGTCTTTATCACATTGCCTACAAAATTATATCGCAGTATGTCACATTGCCTATAATGATAATCTATATCTAATAATTAAACAATGTATACTAATATATTTGGTTATATTAAATCGCATAATACGTTGTATATTAATGTTTATTTACTCTAGCATTTCCGATACTCCGAGTATCAAAATATCTAGGTTTTTTTTCCCAACTCAATTCCAACGTTCTTTTTCTTTCTTCTCAATAGTTAACCTATTATACGTTTGTGGCGCGTAACCAGCGCGAGCCATGATACTATATAAGTATAGTAATTTGAAAACTGCTCTAGGCAAAATGGATTACCGTAAAAAATACATTACAATAACAACGCCAACTTGTTTGTTCGTCGAAGCGTGGTTTCTTTCCTATGTAGTAAACCCTTTCTTTTATGTGACAAGAGTTTTCGGAAATTGCAAAAATTATGGTTTTGTTTGTGGCGTTGTTATAAACAAGTAAGTTTAGTGATAATCAGTTATAAGAGTTTATTTAGTAAACAGATCCTCCGCTCCCCAATTCCAGACCGCGGTCGATTAATTTTGTACTCGTATTTGACAGTGACGTGGTTTCTTTTAAGGGAAACCGCTTGTTGTAATCGTAATGGGCTCGGCAATTGACTGGTTATCACCATGGTGTCTTGACTTTTCAACCCCCCTCCCCCGATAAACAAGCAAGCGATTGTGTGTGACGTCATATGAGCCTTAATCGGACTGGGAAATACGGAAAAGAATTGCCGTTCTCAAAAAAAAAAAAAAAAGAAAAGGGTGTAACAGTAAACTGTAGCAAAAAAAAAAAAGAAAAAGAAAAAGGGAAACAAGTAAAAGCGCAGAAAGAGAAAGAAGAGTGGATGGAGTGAAATGTAAAAGGGATGGAATTACAAATAAGTCATGCTTGAAATGGATATATTAACTGGATATCATCAACATTATTGGAGAGAGAAAGTATTGTGTGTATATGTTTTTTCTGTTATGATAAAAAAGCGTTTGTATGATTCGTATATGATTTCAATATAAAACTTTCTTTTCTGCAAATACCGTATGCTTAACTTTTATTTACACAAAAGTAATGAAATTTTTTGCTCTTTGTTACCAGAGCCAATGAAACCAACGCTCTACGATAGATGTAACCAGTATGTATGATATTGATTGTCGATAAAATAAACAATCTCCAAACTTTTGATGTGCTCTCGCCATTAGCCGTTCGTCGCTTTAGTAACATGCACAGACATACTCGTGGCAAGGTTTGTGTAATTGCTCTACTAGGAAATAGAATGTGTTTGTATGACGTTTATACGATTAGTTGATGATCTTGTATACGTTAAACAATTCTTGGTATCATGGGATGGGGGTGTGGAATCGAATGGAATACCTTGACTGACTCTTCGATTGATTGTTACTCTAACATAACACACACCCTGTTATTATTAATACGGACTGCAAAGATGGGACAAGTGTAATTGAAATTAATTAAAATCATTTGACAATTTTTAATATGCCTCGCTCAGGGAAAAAGAGTGGGACTACCACCCATGCATCGCCGAGTCATATCAACCTCTCATTAACACCCGCTCCGCCCCACCACCTCCACAACAACCACAACCACAACCACAACAACCACCCCTTTCATTCACCCCCCTCCCCCGCTAACCTTGTTTTCGTCACACATCATATCAATTAGAGTGCCTC
Organism: Paraglomus occultum; assembly: GCA_910592205.1. NCBI lineage: Eukaryota > Fungi > Glomeromycota > Glomeromycetes > Paraglomerales > Paraglomeraceae > Paraglomus > Paraglomus occultum. The sequence continues at coordinate 12,555 of CAJVPJ010000444.1, read as the reverse complement.
AAAATTACGAAGCACTACATCAGATTGGTCATGATAAATTAGAGAGCATGAAATCCTTGTGACAGAAGCAGTCGATCATACTACGTTGGGGTCCTTTGTAAAGGATTTTTAGCAAATGGGTTTCTTGGGCTTTGCTAGACGAATTCGAGATGTGAATGTCTCACATAAATACAAAAGTAAATATAATCGAACAGTAAAATTTTTTTCTTCTCCGCTAACCATTCCGGTGAATGAATGAAAGAAAGAAAGAAAGATCTCTTTGACAATTCTGTAAATAAAAAGGGAAATGAATGGTCCGAAAAGCGATAACCAAATTCAATTGTAGTTGTCGATTATTAGTTATAATAATTTTTTTATTTCCATCCATCCGCTTTTTGTACAATACATATCGGGTCGGGGTAAAAAGTCTCCATTATGATTTCATAGTTAGTGTAACCATAATACCCCTTTTTGAATGTTACATCTCAACAATTATGGCCTTCAATGTCCAAGTGACGTAAAATAGGATTGGGTAATTAGAATTAAGTAAACGTGAGAAAGTAACACTGAATGATATCAGCCGATGCACCATTCCCCCATCCACTCCTCATCAAAAGCACCGCACCGCCCGTAGCATTATTGTAGACCATTTCGATTTTAGCAATTCTCATAATATTGTTCTTTTATCTTTTTCCATTCCCAAATTATCAACTCTAGTTATTATGATGTCCTATTCACAATCTCTTTTCTTCTTTGCCAATGTATTTGTCCACGCATTTTTTTGTTTACAATGTCGAGCTGTGCTGTAAAAAATAATAAAGTGAGCGAATGTTTTATTTCGAACTGAGTATGATACTAAAATAATCTATGGGATTCACCATAGTTGAGAAAGTCTCTTGTGTGAACGCTATCAAAATTTCCTGAATGTCTTTGCAATTGCTTAATATGTCGGTAAAAGTGTCGAAAAAGAAAGAGTGGGAAAGAGAGAAAGAGAAAGAGTTTTTTTTTTTTTTTTCATATATCACAGTCCTTTATTCAAGAACCGTTTGTACAAATTCACCTTTACTGATTACTAACACATATTGTTCCAATACAAAGGTATAATTCGACATTTTTATTTCGTATTGCTTTTTGTGAATTGATACACCATACATGAATGGGCACCGGAGACAATGGCATGTCAGAAGAAGAAAATATTGAAGCGATTGATTCAATAGACCATATAACTTTCCAATTGGTACGATAACAGCATAACAGCATAACAGCATACTGCAGGCATTGACCTAACGCATGCTTCGTGGAATGATCTTAATACCATGGTATTGCATCAGGGGTGGAATACAGAGAGATAACCGACATTTTGTGCCCATCAAAAAACCGTCTCTCTCTCTCCCAATACAAAGAGAAACAAAGAATACTACAAAGAATGAGAAATGGATACGACGACGAAAAAAGGAGAATGAGTAAACGTCAAAACATTATAGACGAGTTTAATCGATCTTCTCGGCCGTAATCAGGTATATATACATACGTCTCCGCGTAGTGTTCATGTAATCTTAAGAAGAATCTATTTATTTAACGTATTGACATTAGGAACAACCAACCTGCTCAATCCATGTAACCTCACATCTATCTATAACCCAAGCAGCAGCAACAACGTTCGCACAACATTCATCCACACCCAATCTCTCTGCACTATGTATTATGTTAATATGGGGTAACATTACCCATTTTTCAGATCGCTTTATTCCGGAATAGTTGTTATACTCTTGAAATTTTTTTCCTTGTCCCCAGTTCATTGAAAGAAAAAAGGATCACAACACCCTTTGTTATCATTCACGAATCCAAAACGAGTGTGAGATGCCAAAAAGACTCTAGTTAGTTGTTCAGGTATGTGGAATCATTGCGGATTGGAATGTATTTGATTAATTTGTAATGTGTATTTTACATACATGTTTTTTAGTATGCAGTGGCTTGTATCGATAATAAACGATGGTTGCTCAACGATAACGATTGTAAGAACCTTAAATAGATATTACTATGCAAATGACCGTACTGATGTGAATTATTTATTACGGCAGTCCTTGTTCCCACTCTCTGATTTCCACTTTCCTCTCCGGTTCACTCTCACTCTCACTCTCACTCTCACACTCTCACTCACCTCTCACTCACTCTCTCTTCCCATCTCATTTCGTTTTGACACTTTACTTGCAATATATCCAAATGCACATGTTGGTTTTGCGTAACAATAGTAAGGGTAAGACGGTAATTGGAGTAACAAGGCATCGGGAAAAGTATGTGTTGTTGTTGTTGTTGTTGTTGTTGTTGTTGTTGTTGTTGTTGTTGTTGTTGTTTATTTTACTTGCACATTGTTTGAAAAACGAAATCAATAGTCTAACCGTATTCAAAGAGAAGCACATGCATCGCATCCTTATAATTCTTTTTCTCAGGGCTTGCTACCTCTCTTGCCGGTTTCGAATTAATTGCGTTATCCTTAATATCAATCTTGCATCATACAAACATAATGCAGATATTAAGTGATGTTCCTGAAACAGGAATCGCCCGTTATTTTATTGTGACACGCAGACATTAATTAAATAGTATGCATGCTGACAAAATCGACAAACGGGGAAGAAGCACACTTGTTAATGATGCATATAAAGAAGCAAGCGTATGTATGTAGCTGTAATACGTTATGTGGTATGTATGCATGGATTCTGATTTAAATTTATCACGTGATATATTTTCAGCCCTTCTCCTTGTAAGGCAAATAAACAGATCAGCTTTTTTTTTTCCTTCGTTTAATTGTTAATTTATCTACTTTTGTTATATTACAATCAACCACTTTCAACTTTACCAAATACAAAATATATACGCTAATATTAAAAACTATACCCGATTTATATGTAACATTAAGTTTTAGAGTTTAACGACTCTTAATATTGTGGATGTCTTTTTTTTTTTTTAAAACCGTTTTGTATATATTAATATTTACTCGTCCATTGAACCATTGTTATTAATCAAAAGTTATAAAAATCTTAGTCATTCATAGACGTATTATTGGGGTGAGAAGAATGAGTGTTTGGAGGAAGGGGATGTATCATATTTTTCTTGCGTATACTCTTCTCGATATCCATTTCGTTCTGTACAGGTCAGCTTCTCTACTGAAACTCTGCATCAAGTCATCAAAACTATCGAGCGGTATTCTCAACATATCAGATAACGGTGCTTTCAATGCTTTATAAAAAGCAATCAAATTGTCTTGTGCCTATCGACCAAACAACGGACAAACATTGAAACACGTTAGTATTTTTATTGGTATTACCAAACTGCATATCATGGAATAATTTCATCATTAATATATTTTTTTCCAAACACACAGTTTGTCCTTTTTTTTTTTTTTTTTTTTTTTTTCAATCAACTCACCAGTTTCCCGGGATTGCCACCCCAACTTCCGACAGGTATTGATATTTCTTGTGCAGCTACGTCGGTCAAGTGAGAATCTTTGGCGAGAAGATTTCGAAGAGATTCACTTACATACGGATCCATTTCATGAGACCGGAGTAGAGTAGCAACTGACAAACAAGCAATCGATGAAACGTTAATTAATACAAATCATGCATTGTGACATTACGCAAATCGTACCAACACTCATTTACCCCCTCCCTTTTTTCTCACTCACCAGCATCACTCAACTGTTTGGCCACCGGTCCCATACTTTCATATCGTCCATCACACTCGGCAACTTCAACCCATCCGCCTCTCTTCAAAACCCGCACGAGTTCATTGATAACCTCGTTTTCCCATTGTGACGCTGTATATGCGCATACGAGAAATCGCTGATATACATAATCGAACTTTTCGTTATCGTATGGAAGACCGTCGAGTATATTTGATTGGGTGAAGGTTACATTTTGAGGCTTTATTGATGATGGGTATACAGCGACCATATCGACACCGGTGAAGAACGAGTGTGGAAACGATGTCGCCATTTCCAATGTCCAGAATGCTAAACCGTATTTAGATTACATTTGTAAGTATTGTGTATTTTAATGTAAAAATAAAAAATCATAATGACATGACAGAAACCGGCATTTACCTGGTCCACAACTATGATATTATTGGGGGTGAGAGGTTAACAAATAATAAAAAAAAAAAAACAGCATTGCATGTGGAGACTCGAGTTTAAACTGACTGTTGTATTGCGTAAAATATTTGTTCAATTTTTCAACCACTTACCCAACTTCAAGAATTCTACCGCCCCCACCAGTCAACATGCCAGTGATAGGAGCCGAAAAGTTATTACCCCACACGTATCTCAACATGTAATGCTGTGTCAGAAGCCTATCCATTTCCTCATCGTCATTGGGTAATAAATATTTACTATTTGCCACATTATGCCATCGCCTGCTATATCGAGTTATAAAACCGGTGAAACTCCTGCGATTCGATTGTGCCGGGACGGGTAGAGGATTTGATAATCGGGCGGAAGACGTAGGCCGGAGACGATTAGACGAACCGGTCTGACTGCGAAAAATTGAACGGAGTGTGCTACGTGAAGTCGTTCGTGAGATATTGGTTCTTGATGTGGCGGCATTGGTCGAGTACTGTTCGCTGAGTGTTGGTGCTTGTGTTTGTGTTTGTGTGGGAGGATGAGAAGCATTATGCGTTGTTGATTCTGTGAGTATGGATATTGTAGGTATAGTGGGTGATATCGTTGATATCGGTATCGCTGTCGTGGTCGTGGTCGTGGTCGTTGTTGTCGTCCCTGTTGTGGCTGTCGTCTGTGGTCTTGTGTTGTTTGGAACGGTCCTGCTTCCAGCTGCACCGATACTCCTATCGTTGATGTTTACTATGTTCTCGTTCTCATCATTAGTTAATGCTTTGCTAGTACAGCCACCCATACTATATAATATTACAAAAAATTTTGTTGATTTTCGGAAAAAAAAGAATAATAATTTTGTTTTAAGGGTTTTGAGGGGGTTTTTCGGGTCTATTTAAGTTTTTTCCTATCCAGCCACGGCTTGACTAATTCTTGGTAAGACGTAGTACGGCAGAAATATTCCTTCATTAGAAAATTTTAGGTTGGTTGATTACAGGGTTTGGGATGTTTGTTTGTTCGTGGATCTGAGGTTCATATAAAGCAATGAGATGCAAAAAAGCGTTTGCTACTTTTCTTAGTTAAGAATGCGAGGAATTGACAAGTTAATATTAACATGCTTTTTGTGAGAGTGAAGAGAGATCCTCATTGTATCTGGAGATTTCATCGTTTTGCGATTAAATCCATTGCAATTTAAAATAATATAAATTAGTCGGGAATTAGTGGATGTTATGTTACGTCATATTTGATTTATGCTGATCTTAATGTGTTATCGCTAATGCTAATGGTATTGTCTTAAATCATGTGTATTCTATTTATATCTTATAAATCAATTTAATGCATTATTACAATGCTGTATCCATATCGTATTATCATGGTGGGTGTCATCCTTTTCCATATTCTGCCGTATCGGCAAACCTGACATATTATTAATATAATGACATGGCAGAATGCGGCTAATTTCCTTATATGGGCAATGCTACATTTCCTTATTGGCTCGTTGATGGGACGAAATTAATTTCATAAACTATTCGGCAATTTATGTACTTTACACATTGTTCGGAAATTACATCGAATTACAAGCGTTGAAATTTCCGAATGTCATTATTAATGGAAAAAGGGAAAAGCGGATATTGCCTATATTGTAAGTATGCAAAAATGTATTAACCTTCATTCGAAAAAAGCCGAAACTAAAATACATTATTGTTTGGGGCTTGCATGACGAATAGGTATGGTTTGATGGGTTTAATTCAATGGCCTGTTATCCGAGTTTGCATTGGTGAGCGTATACCAAACTTTGTTCAAAAAACATTACCTGCCTAGTAAAGAGAATTTCTCCTAGGAGACAATTCGTTATGTTACCATACAAAGACAAACATTCAGTAAATAATGTCATAACGCCGTATGTAATGTTACGTTACCTACTTGGTACATTATTTATATTATAATAATTTGTGATTTGTGCCACAGAATCGAGCATGTGTCCATTGTGAATGTCTATTTACGGTAAGTTACGCATGCAGCTTTATTAAATAAATTGAACAGAATAGGTGCATTGTTTTATTAAGTTTTTTTTTCTAATGATTCGACTAGACTATCACACACACCATCACTCATCATTGTCCAATGCCGTGTTCTATTATTTGTTATCGGTAGATTATAATCGACAAACCAATTACTATACTATTGACTAACACATTAATTATAACTAAACCACATGTAATTTCTATACCTACAGCGTATGGTGAATGTATATGAACAATTTTTAGCAGTCTTGGTCTAAATGCATACGTCCACAACTATTATCCAATAATTACTTACTTACAAGTAACCGTCAAGGTACTCAGATTTACCGAACAAAGAAATGATGAATAGAAAAATACTCACGGGCGATCTATTTTGCCTAACATGTATAATGATGAGCTTTTCCCCCTTATCGCATATTACCTAAACTACATATCAATGTAATATGTAACATGTTTGTGCGTATTATCGAATATATACGTTGTCTTTTTCAATCCTAATATACTTTGTGTAAGAACAATTGACAAGGAATGCTCTTTTTTTTTGACTCAATAAGAAGCCGTTACTTTTTCTTCTTTTTTTTTTTTTTGAAAATTGAACCTAATTCTAAGATTTGAGTAGCGATTGGCGTACAATATATTACAAATTTTAATCAGGCCACCCCCCACATAATGCATTTTGCTATCTATTACGAAAATCTGTCATAAATTATAATGACGTTATTTAATAATTCAATCCGTAATAAACAAATACCGATCACGAGGACATTCATTTGTTATCGGATCTTACCCAGAATCTTCAACATCTCAAGGTTATACCCGATAATTTTAAATAAAAAAATTTTTTTATTGTTGTTATCTATCAAATCTTGTATTTGTTATCGTAGTAATACATCTATTGACAAACCAACATTGTTTATGTATATTAATGTCATTTACAGAAATTGGGTAGAACGTTCTTTTGTACGAATACCCTGTTTCATAAACGGAAAATCGTTTAACATGTTTTATTATCAAATAACCGTAATTGCATACATTAAAGGGTTTATGCATTTGACATGTAAAAACAAGATATAGCTCTCGTATATTAAATGTAGCAAATTTTTCCCTATTTCAGATAAATGAAAAAACACCTTATTCCTTGCCTATTTCAAATCAGTGAATAGTCGGCCGATTTGTCGATAAAGTTGTTTATTATTGTGCTATATACAAAACTTTATTCGGAATATATATTTGTATCCGTGGTCACACTTACTTTGCTAAACATACATATTTCACGATTATCATCTTTTTCGGTTATATAATAATTTTCGTAACTAATGCACAACAAACCTTTGATAACCCCGTAATTATGCAATATTATTTACCGTATTAGGTTTTGGTCTGAGAATGTTTTGTTATAACGCAATTTTTGTGGTAGGCATGGTGATGGTTGGCAACATTTAAGCATCAAATACATATCCGGTCTTACAAAATTTAAATATTATTAATGTGATAAAATATTCGGAACATGCCTTTGAAAAGAAAGTATTTTTGTGCAAAAAATCAAAATTTACGCATATGCTAAGAGACTAATCAAAACGCTTTAGTTTAGCTGTGAATTGACGTCATGTAACTAAATCGTATGTGCATGTCGATGTCAGCTGATGCCAAGGGTGCGAATGCAGATCCATCACCCTAATACATCTTGTGTTAAATGAAATTAATATTAATTTTTTCCAAACAAAGTTCAAAGAGTAACGTGAATCAATTACGTGACCGGCACAAAATTTGCGTTCTGTTTGGTGTAATTTGTACTTTTTTTGTTTCGGTCAACACAAACGTACCGAATAAGTTAAATTTGCTTACATAATTATCAGACTTTTTATACAGAAACTAAAATATTGACATTGCAAATATTTTTTACACATAATATTATGCATATAATGATTCGGTTTGTAGCGTCAATCTCTGATTAAAGATGATAATAACAAGTTAGTAAGCGTAAAATATATGAAAAATTTATCTTGCCGGCCATGCCCATTATTTCGCTCAGGTCAGAAAACGTAAGCTATAAAGTGTTTCAGCCAAACAAGCTATTCATCGCATTGGTTTATCTTGAACAAAGCAACAAGTTAAAGCGAATTCAACGTGTGCGTCTAATTAGTACAATAATAAACAAATAAATAATCACACATATTAAAGTTATCGGTTGTTCGGGTTTTGATCAATTTGTAATGAAGGCCTCTAACAGTTCTCGGTCAATATTAGCTACAACTTGTATACGTTATGTTATTAGCACGTCAGTTATTGCTTGTGTTGATTAATGAGTACAAGTATGTATGGTATCTTACACTTTACTAACAATAATCTGGGCGTTTTCATAAGTCAATGATGCGATGGAGCAAAAGAACAAACAAAAGACAAACAACGATGACGGATATAGTAAAAATCGTTACCATAAACTTTGAATCAAAAATCGCAATTTGACTACTAACCAATCAAAAGCTTACCATACAAATAACGTTTTTTTGAACAAAAATTTTGATAGATTACCAGCTCAGAACATTCTTTTTTTTTTAATGTTGAAATTCATATAATACAGTTTTTAATATAATCCGTTACTACTTTACTTAAAACACTATGAAATTTAATTAGAGCACGAACAAAATTACCTTCGTTTACGCTAGTCTTGTTACGGGGGCTGTTGATAACCATTATTGGCAATTGTGTCGTTACTTAAAGCTTATCGTTTATGGTTGTTTCCACTTGACTTTAACCGGAAGAAGATAATAAATAAAGTTATTATGTTGATATGCTAAAACTAGCTTCTTTTGTAACTACGTACTGAACGTTAATCAGAGGGTGTAACAAGTTATTATTATTGGTTAAGCGTATCTTGTATCACTATAAAATTGAGATTACGTCTATACCGAGAAACAGTTATAATTTTATTTGTTTTCTCAAATTACCAAAGTTAGGTTTATAAACGAATAGAGGCAATATAGCAGATTATTATTAACACAGAAATTGTTTATACGTATGTCTAGTAATTTACAGTATTTGAAATCCTTCATTATTTTGCATTTAACGACTTATAAATTTTAATTCAAAATTATCTCTCCTCTGATAAAACAGGATGTATACTTATTATAACATTACTTATTATCGTATTTAGACATTACACTTATCTTCCACATGAAAACGTTTCTCGCAATACGCATCAGATTAACCAAACAGTTTATGAGTTTTATCAAATTATCATGACCGGTTTGGTTTTTGGAACTTAATACACTCTCACGTTGTTTTAATTAACATTAGGTGCTGTAAAACGGTTAACAACAATAGAGTCTTATTATGTTTGCTCTAAGTATATTTAATAGCGTGTCGTGTTTGCCACCTCCAATAAAAAAAATTTTTTTTGCTTTTGGTAATAGCAGCATCTAGATATAATTTATTACAAAGAGAAGATATTGATGCGTGCTAACAAGGAAGGTGATAAACTAATTGACAGCATCACATAAAAAGCAACTTGTTGCGATCTCATATTAACTTGCTTTTTATGTATAAGATATATTAATAGAGAAAACGAATATAAGACAACATAATCAAAATGTCACGAATAAAAATACATTGATAATATTTATCAATCGATATGTCACGGCTGCATACATAATTATATCTACTGTATATTTACATCGCAATTGCATTGTCTCGTAATAAAATTTACCACAGTCATTCACAACTCTGATAAACGTTGTTATTTAAGAAAATATTATAATTCATGTACCGTACTCACTAATTATATTTTGGAAAAACTTTTAACTTTGTATTGGATAGAAATGACTAAAATTATAGATAATTTGTATACTAAAACTTAATTTACATAGAAGTTTGATTGTTGTCTGTAATGGTTTATTACGCGACAGAAAGCTTTTCTCAACAACAAAAACCCTTGTAAATCTGTTCTGACAATGTGATTTTTTCAATAAAACGTCTCGAAATAGCTTTCTTGGTTTCGAGACGCAAATATAAAGACCATAATTTAATGCTGCAGACTTTCTAATGCTGTAAAGGAGAGATATTTGTACAAAGCCTTAAGATTTACTAATTATTTAGAGTAGCGTAGAAATTACTCAAGTTAAATCGAAAAGTATAAAAATAAAGTATAAAATTATTGGTCGACTACTGATACAACGTAGTTTTCTCAATGTCTAAGTCTCAACAACCACATCAGGCTAAAGCCACAGAAATGACTACTTTGTAAATAATTAACGACTCCATTAATGCTCGTAAAATTGCGCTGCTTCACAATCTGCTGACATCTTTCTCAAAAAATTTATATGTCGAAGAATTTTCCTCTTGACGTGAATAGCAATATCTATTCGATAGATTGGTACAACAAACACGTATGTCGCATCTTACTAAGGGGGAGATAAATAAATCATAACAACACTATTCAAAAAAGAAGATACCCAAGCGGAATTCTTTAATGAAAAGAGAGATGGACGATACTAGAGTAATTATAATGGACGCTGTCAACGGCAAGCTAGATTACAAGTAATGATTACGAAAGAAAACCAGATTGAGTATCGCGATTATACGAGACAGTACATTCGAGGAGTAAGTTCTAGGCAACTGTTTACTTGACGTTCTCACAGACTTGACACCGAATTAGTCTCTTTATTACGCCTCTATATTACATGTTGAGAATTAGTTTAGCAGATACCACAGCTTAGTACAATCAGAACTTGATATAACGATAACTTGATATAACAATATTTGAATATAATGACATTACCAAGCCATTTTTCCAATTTTACCATTCATTATTAAACTTTGTCATTCGGCGTATATGTGTACCAACTATTGTAACAATATTTTTTACATCGATACTTTTGTGTGTGATACCCACCAAAAAGTTAGGAATGTATAAAATGATAAACGGTAACATTCACTTTCTTCAAATTTCGGATTTCCATGTTAGACTTGAGTTAATAAACGAAATGTTTCGAAACCCAATAAAGACCTGGCCCCATGGCAAGATTGCCCTATTGATGTCAGTACTATTCCCTCCAACAAAACGGTTGTGCAAAAAAAAAATGTGCACGTTAAGCTCTCTCAACAAGCCCAAATCGCCGTAAAATTAGTTTGTTTCGATAATGACGAACAATACAAATAAAGAATTGTTGGTGCTGTTTACATCAAACACTAGCTTTAGCCGCTGTCTCAGAGACTGAACGTAAACTATCTTATTGATTCAAGGATACAGAGAATGATAGCAAGAAAGAACTGTTTCCGTAACTAACGTGTTAGAAAATTTGGCTATTGTGTTTAACTTTCTCGTTCATCCACCCGCAGGTTTTGACTGTGATGCAAATACTATATCTATAATACACGCTTCTTACGAAACAAACGCTAAAAACTTTTAATTATCTCTGTAAATTGACTGAATTTTACCAGACATTATTGAACCGAATTATTCTTAAAGCTGGTCTGACGATAAAGATAAAAACATACAACATTAAACAAACATCGTATTGCTTGTTAACTAACATCACATCTTGTTCACGACTGCAGAATGGTAAAGCTTAACTAGATGCACAAATATGTTTATCATCACAATTACTGTTGCCATCAAATTAAATAATTGATTTTATGGGGAACATTTTCCCGACAATCATTTGCCCGACAAACGTTTACCAGCTTTATTTTAAAGTTATCCTTTTTGGGTAGTTTTTTGTCGGGCAAATGAACCGGACCCGATTTTATGTAACTTTTTTATTATATGGTCTCGCAAGTCAAAAAAAAGTGTGAACATTCTGCTGCTATTACTATTAGCTGTTGCCTTAGCATTGGCAATATTCCAATGCCTCCCAGCCTCATATCCAAAAAAAAAAAACTTTACATCAGTTACGAAAATACCGCTATGACATTAAACGTATTAGTATTATACAATATTTTGCCGCCTTAAAAAAAGTGATACTAAATCTGTAATAGTGTAACAAGGTTTCTGTACGCCATATATGGGTTACGTCGTACTGTCTGAGGTTTTTGATTAGTAATATTTAACATTAGTGTAACTTGCACAGCAGGTTTCCTAGGGGGACGTTGTACCAGAGCAGGATTATGCAATGAATAACAATGATTTTCTATTACTATGAACAACTTATTCACAAGCAACTTATTTATCAAACTATAAACTAGAGAAGGCAACTAGCAGTTATAAAAAATGGCTTCTTATTCTAACATCTTTGAGAATCAATCAGATGCTCAAGCACAATGTAGTCTTGGTTTTTGTTATGTGTCGTGTTAACCAATCACGGGAGAGCGGATGATGATCAACACGGTTTGAGATTCAGCTTAGGCCGTCGAAGGTGCGTGACTCACCTCGTGCGTTCAGCTGAAAATACACACAACAGTTAGTGACCTACTATTTCCAAGTTAGGCTTTTAACTACTAGCAATCTTTATG
>CAJVPJ010000443.1:0-24950 GCA_910592205.1 Paraglomus occultum | reverse complement strand
AAGTCATCGAGTTGGTGATTGTTGCTAGTCCACCCATCGGATAATTGTTTGTAACCACAAATGCACCACACGGGACTACATCGGAGTATTCCACATGTGAAGCAGAAGCCATAAAGAGTATAACAGTGGTAAAAGGGTTCATCAGCAACCATGTAATAGTTATTATTGTAGTTGGTAAATCCCATTATGAGTTGGTTGCGATGTTCAAGCCATTTCTTATATCGTCTAAATTGATTATCATCATTGCTATTGTATTTGTGTGTTGGAAGTGAGTATATTCTTGCAAACTCACTCACAAGTGTTGTTGTGCATTCTTTGCTACTTCCAAGTAATACCAGCGTTATCGTCCTATAATAATATGGGCGCTTGCGAATAGCGTAGTAAACGTTGTTAATTTGAGTAGGCGTTACGTCGGCGATTTCTTCGTAAGGTATCCATTCAAGTTTATTGCGTTCATTCACGTAACAGGATTGAATCAAATCGTCTATTGTTGGATTTTTGTTCATAACCAGCCTTGATTTTCTTGGCCGCCGCTTAAGAGTTACTGATGCTAACGACATGGTAAACAGGTTGGATTTAAAAAGAATTCTTTTCAAGTTGAACAAAATGTTTGTTCTTCAATACTTGTGTTACATCGCACATCCATTCACGCATATTAGTATTACCATTATAGATTTTGTCTCTGGTCGCTAGTAGATGTGCTTTTTGGGAGAGTTTCAGTATCAGCATATTCAAAAACTACTTCACAACAAATCCAGCGTGATAAAAGAGTACGAAAGACTCCAACGCAGTCACGACCTGAATCGACGTGGTGACAGGGTTACGTATAATGCTATCCTAATTATACCAAATAAATTGTTAGTATCTATATATAATTTAAAAAAACTGGATGCTGCAAGGTGGACGGACATTGCATATTCGTGTTACAAAATTATCCAATAGATGACCATCAAATGTTCATTATTTCTTTATGGATACGTTAGCGAAATAAAAGTATTAATGTAAAATATAAAATAACCACACTGTCAACGAAGTGACGGGTTATACACTAGTTATTTATCATCTAATCTCGATAACCTAATATTGTTTAGAATTAAACATAGCGATAACCATAATGACTATAATTATTGATAGTACAAGAAAGTTTATTGGTTAACATATCGGTTGACTTTTCCAGCGACTCGTGTAAACGTTGAATTATATCACGCATATCCCGTTGCTTTCCGTCGTAAGTTTTTTTTGTTCTGGAAATATTTATAGCTGTTACAAGAGCTTGCCTTCCCATCTGTATAGATTGACACTTCTCTTCGTTTGAGTCGTCTTCTATTTGCCACTTTTCGATCAGGTCACAAACGAATACATGAACATAAACGTAATAACCGACCAGATAATGAAAGAAGATTGTAATTGGTTCGACGCACAACTTGCTGTGTTGATCCTAAAATACATGATAAGTTGTCGTAACGCGTATTTTTCCATCGTTGTGACTATTTACAGTAAGTTTTTTATTATAAACTGTACGCGTGGCTTTAGAACTATGTATAGCTTTTTCCAATAATGAACGAATAGCACATTTTACTAAAACAGTCTCTCTTTTCAAAATGTATTCCGTCCGTGTGTGCACTATACAAACTACAATAGATTTTATAGTGCTAAAGTCAATTGATTGCGCTTTTCAAAACAATTAAAACTGCATTAATATTGAGTTGAAGCAGCAACTATATGTATGCACGTATACCGGACATGTCATTGAGCAACTGCATTAACGATAATACACAAAGTTATTATCATTATTTTTCCAAAAATCGGAATCAAACCATACAAAACTACTGTAATGTAGATAATTATACATGGAATGGATAGGGTCTTCATATTTAACTAGTAAAATGTAACGTTGCACAAATTTGTTATTTCTTCTTCTATTTTTTACTCTGCTGATAAATATTGTCAGTGGTTCGTTCCTCTCAATATTTTTGGAGCGTTTGGGTATATTATTAATTTTGCAATTTTTTCACCTTGCTTTCTTTAAAGAATGCTTTTAATACGAATGTCAATGATGCGAGCTCCATAATTTTATGTAGAGAGATAAGTTCATATAGAGTGTATTGGAATTTTAGGCCAATAAATTAAATGTTAGTTACAATTTGATAACATTAGCACCTCGTTTGCGTCACATGATACTTTGTTTTTATAGTGTGATGCTTGTCATGCATTTCGGAATAACATACTATTACCGTTATCGAGCAAACTAAAACTTTAAAATGTTAAACATAGTCATAACGTTATTGATTGCATTTTTGCAAAGCCGATCATACTTGTACATTTATTGTACTCACATACGCAAGCTCAGGCTGATATGGACGAAAATTTCATACATACACAAGCGATAGGTGTCCAGAAAAAAAATTTTTTTCCCCCAAATTTGTTACTGACGTCATTTCGGGGAGGAGATTCGGGTTTTTATTTTATTGGAGTAGCAATCAAACGAACCAAACAGATACGTATGGGAGAATCAATGTCTAACAATCAAGAATAATCAAGAAAAAATGTTTGCTTGAAAAAGTATGTCTCGGATATCAACCTTCTCACTAGGTTGAATTCGAAATATCCATAGTAGCAGAAATACAGAAGGGTTGAGAAATAAGAAAAATTATCACAGTGAGTGGGAAACGGCTTGCATTGTATCAAACAGACACCTTTCATATTTCCTCCAAATATAAGATAATGCGAAATTTAAAACGTAATTTATCAACGCCATTGATTGTTTATTTTGGTTATTACTAATTACATGAATAATGTGTAAATTATTATAATCCGCAAATCACCAGACACCGCAGCAACATTATCTATTCATAGCGTCCTGAAAGAAATTTGGTAGATTTCCCTGACTTGGTTGATGAATGGCAGAACACTAGCTATGTTAGTTCATTGATAAATATAATGGCATGCCTATCTTTGCTAAATTTATATACATAATGCAATGGAATTATTTGTCTGTTATAATAATAATGTTTATTATAAAATCTTGGCTAATTATTAGTATGCGGCTGAATTGGGTTTTTTTTACAAAATTGTCTCATAATTTGTTAAACATTGAAAACTTTTACCACTTTTCAATTTGTTAACATAAGTGATTTGATATCAAAAATGTTTGAAGCATTGTATTGTTCATAATCCACCAAATAGTTATAATAAAATAAATGAAGATATCTTCTGAATTAAACCAGTGATCATAATTACATCTTTGTTGAAGTATGGTCACAGATTTCTTGTCATACTTAAATATGTACTGTATTATTATTATGCAACACATCATTGTTTAATATTAATACATCCTACATATTAATTTACTCATTAAGTCATTCATTAGATATTAATATAGAATACTTGAACCATTTTAATTTTCACTTGTAACAACGGAACAAAAAAAAAGACAACCTCACTTTTCTCCCAATTTTTTTTTCTATTTTCTGAAGCCCTGAGGATTAGATAGAAAAAAAATACACAGAGATATGAATAACAATAATCTTACTAATAGTACTCACAAATCTGTTTTAGTCACTTTTCTTCTTTCTGTTCTGTATCCTCAACAATTTATTGGCCTCATTGGTAAATTGGATATCTGAAACAGTTTGTATTTTTTTCTCTGATTTACCTTTATTAAAGTCAGAATAATCTTGCCAGGACTTTCAAGATTTGATGCATAGTAATATTATAAACCAAACCAAATCAATACTGCAAAAACCCTACAATTTCTTGACTGTTTTTTTGACACGTCTTTGATCTAGAAAGGAAGCGCTACTGTTAGAGACCCCATTTACATTCCCTGCTATCCCATTGTTAGTCTTAATGGTCTACACTTTTTTTCTTCTCATAATTTTTCTTCCATCTTGCCTTCTGACGATCAGTCCGGGTACCCCATGATAGAAAATTGAAAAATTGACAAGATTTTTGACCAGCAGAGAAAAATTGTTTGGAACTAGTTTAGTTTAATCCTTATCGGAAAAATGTTAACGCGCGTTGCGATTCCTCATCCAAGTTACCCCATCTGTCGAGTCGACAAGAAGTCTTGTACACCGGCTGCTGGGAGAACAAAAAGTTCGCCGATGCTCTTTACTTGCCTTCCTATAAACAAGCAAGTAGCTCACATGCTTTTTCTCGCCTTCTTTCTCGCTTACTTGTTTTAAAAGTCATCATCCACATTTGTTTTGAATTTGCCTCCTTCGCAGAACGTTACTTGAAGCATAGGACGTGTTATGGAAGCACACCGTCACTCGCAATACAATAATGCGCGGAGGTGGTTATGCACCACATCTTCGGCTAATACTAAATATAGTTTGAGATAGTTTGTGTACTTTATTAGGCGCAACGAAGGTGGACCTTTAAAGATGCAGTATAGATAATTTAGTCGAAAGATGTTAAGTCTATTTGTCACACATAAGCCAGTCGCATTTGAGAGATTTCGCGACCATTATACACAGGCTTTCATAGCAATGAAGGAGAATAATGAACGTAATGCGTTTTCGGTTTCAGTCTTGAAGCAAGAGCAATTCTAATGATTTTTTATCAACTCTTGAGACTCAACCCATCTCCCAAAATATGCCTTTCTGGGTTTTATTTGGTAAACCTTACTAATGTCCAACAATCAAAGCAGATAACAATTTGACTTTGAACACTAAGTTTATGATTTTTTTTTTGACCCACCATTAACATAGTACGTTTTGGTATTTTCTTGTCCAAATAATTAAAAAAGGCAGAATAAGAACACGTAATAAACGCTATATCTCTCTTAGAAAGTAACTCTCGCAGAGCGGAAAGCCCATTGCATTGCTGAGATGTTTTATGAGGACTAATAATAACAATTAATTAATTAATTAATTACATGTCTTTTCTATTTCAACAATTCAAACTGATTATAGTCATAGCAACGGTATTGATAGTTAACAACGAGTTCCAATCGTAGCGAAAACGGAGATTGATGGACTTGGTACAGTTTTATCATAAATCTTATCTAAATAATCTTAACAGTTTCCTGGGCATATTTATTAATAATTTATTAATTATGCGCTGTTGATTAAATTTATAGAAATAGCATGTATTAATTTATGGTCGGTTAAATTAGATCCGAGTCACTATAACTATGACGGCTAAATGAGGCTTTGCATAATGACAGTGCAATTGTGAACACAAAATTGAACTAACACAACATATTAATATATCAATATTATACCAAACTTGATTAACAAGCCGCTTTACAGCATATTTTGACAGACTGAATCATATTAATTACATTCTGGCAACAAAATAACTTTTTATTTTCTCTATTCAGAACTGCTTTAACTCTTCAATAATTTTTTTTTTGCTTAACTATACCTTACAATTACATTCATTTCTTTTTTTTTCGTCGCAGCTTATAATTACATATTTGGGCTGCAGGTAAAGGCTGGTATGTAAATGTTATATAAATTAATGATCATGTCGTAAACAGAAAGAAAAAATTTCTTTATGGAGAAATGTCTCTCCATGCAAACCACAATTATTTTTGAGACATGCTTTATGTTATATTACATAAGATCTCCCTTTGACAGCTTTAGGACACTGCCTTGGCGCTATCATGGATCTCAACTAACGAGATAATCGGCCTTTTTCTTTTGAAGCAAAGCGCAATATAAACGAAACTTTATTGATTACGTGAATAAGGCCCACCTTCGTGGGACGTGTGTTTACGCTTTAAAAATAATCCACGAAACGTCACGTAACATGTGTGCACGTTATCTCAGTATTACGTTATCACAAACTTTCTTCATATTCATGTGATTGCATTATTTGATTGTTGATGTGGTGTTGGAAGGGGTGAGGAACAAGCCATTTCATAACATTACGCCCCTTATGCAGTATCAAAACGCCTTTCGACACGTTGTTCTGTTTTGTAACGTTACAGGATAATGATTGCATTGTTTAGGATAAAGTAGTGCGCGAATCAATTAATTACCTTTCGATAACACGATATAAAAAGAACTTGATACTAATGGCAGGAATGATGGAGGGAAATTTAACGATTGCTTGTGATAATGAAAATTCAAATAACGCATCAATTGATTTATCTGTATTTGGTAATTTACAATTACTATGGTATTATTTATTTTATTGTCATGCTGTGCCCTAAAGCAAGGCTTTTGTTTTTTTTTATTCAGCCACACAAGGGTTCAAAAAAAGACTCAAAATGTGTTCTTCATTTCCACCTGCAGCAACAAGAGCTGTTGCGATTATCACTAACCAATAATAATAGTGCTGCACTAACCCCCTTAAAATCTTCCTGTTACGGGACCAATCTTAATATCAATATTAATATTAAACGTTTGTTGGTTAGATCGATCACAATACATCATCTTCAAATCATTATCATGTGTCTGATTAACAAAGGAGCGAGAATTTTCCGGAACACAAAATATGAAGGGGTGGTGAATGTATTGGATTAAGAACCGTTTCTCTCTTGCACTTTTCACAACCCAAACGCTACGGTCATAACAACATCGCACCACGGCTACGCTCTGAATTCAATAATAAACTCGGCACACAATCATTCGGCATTGCAAGAACGCCCAGCATGGTAAAAACAAAAGGGCCTCTATCCGGGACAAAGACAAACAAACAACTTAGATGGGAAATGATAAGAAAAAATCAGAGTTTTTTAAAGTGCACACAATATAGATTTTGTTATTGACCCATCGGATCCCATGCAGGTTTATTGGAAACTAAAAAAATGCCTCGTCGTACGTATGCTAAATATGTATCGATCACCAACTTTGGGGAGGGGGTGTGGAAATGAACTATGAAATTTAATGGAATACAGTCAGTCGATCAATCAAAGAACGAGTTACAGGCTGATGTGCTATTTCTGTGGTTGTTATTATTAAGCGCATTGTTCCAAAACGTGCATTATTACTAATTGCTCTTTTCCAATCCTTGGCATCTGGAGATATGGCAAACGGGGTTTGAAAGGAAATTGGGATGGAGATGAGATGGGACCGGTAGAATCTATCATGGGCATAAGCGATATGATTGTTAATCTGAGATGATAACGATAAAATTGATGGAATTGTGTGTTGACGGTCCGGTATTATTCCAACCAATCGAATATGGAAACTTCCCGCAACAATGAATGCCAAACTTTTTCTTTTCCTGCTACTTGTCCGTATAATTTCTTGAACTGGTAGACCCAACATGACTGGTTTCAAAGTTGCTTGCTTTCAGTTTATTTAGTAGTTTGGTGGTGTTACAAAATAATCTTCATTACATTATAATACTTTTAAAAAAACTAAAGTGTCCATTTATTTACACGGTCACTTGTCTTGCAAGCGGGCCAGTTCTACGCTCTCTTGCAGCAAGGAACGCGGCTCGCATTTCAAAATAGTCTTTGTGTAATCCGCACTCTGTCTTCGCCTGTCCTTCCCATCGTCCTGCGCGTTCGTTGGCTGTATTTGAGACAGGCTTTGTGCTGTGCCAATCGCCAATTGAGCGATAACCTTGATCGATCAATGGATTGTACGGCACCTAACAAAAAAAGCACGCAATTATTAGTAAAACCGTAATCATCTCGTTATTAACAATAGCCCTATTCCAAATATCCACTCCCACGTGCTAAACAGCAAGTTAAATGGAAGTTACACTCGTTTACTCACCTCATTAGCTCGTATGTAGGTCCAGACTCGCTGGTAGTCCCAGTGGGCCAAGGGATTCAGTTTTACTAATCCTGTTCCCCTTTCTATCTCTAATATACTAAGAGCTTCTCTTTCTC
Source organism: Paraglomus occultum (assembly GCA_910592205.1). Classification (NCBI taxonomy): domain Eukaryota; kingdom Fungi; phylum Glomeromycota; class Glomeromycetes; order Paraglomerales; family Paraglomeraceae; genus Paraglomus; species Paraglomus occultum. The sequence continues at coordinate 17,152 of CAJVPJ010000443.1, read as the reverse complement.
CCTTCTGACTTCGCCTGCGGCCAGTGATGACTGCTTTCACATTATTGTCCTTGTACGCTCTCTGGGCTGGTTCTACTTTAACCAGATAATCATAAATGTCCCCGTCTGTCTCCCATAATTTCTGCCCATGCATACGCTCAAGGTCTTCAGCCGTTGAACAGCCGACGGGCTTGTACACTTTCAGAGGTGCGTTGTAATGAGCGGCTGCACGATGGGCCAATTCAACGGTTTCGGGGAAATGATAAAGAGTGTCGAGAAATATCAGAGGAACGAGATGTTGTGGTTGAGTTCCATTCTTCTCTGCACGATCGAGGCTTACTTTTGATATCATATCAAGTATTACTAAACCTACAAATAGGACGAAATTATAGGTTATAAGAAAATTCTAGAATAATAGTACATATAAGCCCATTGTAATTACGCAAACACATTTGGAAATGAAGTAATTCTGCGGATGATTATAACTATAGTTGATGATTATTGACAATTGCCTCATTTGTCATAAATGATTACAACATCTGATAGCGGTATATAACCCATTTCCAAATCCGTCAGGATCTATAAAATTCCCATGTTACGCTTTGCGACAAGTGTAGAAATATTTACCAGAGAGACCAAACGCAGTTGTTTGATATAAATTAGGGATGGTGATAGTGGCCCATTCTATTATTTGCAACGGTGTGAGATTTGACAACCTTTCATTTAAAAACTCGAGGTGTTCCTTTGTGAATAGAGGGGTCTCTGCCACGGGTTCTTCGACGAAGTTTTGAGAGTTGGGTGCCATTGTATGATCAGATTCGATGGGAATAAGCTAAGAGATAAAGATTTTTCGTGGCTTTGTTGTCGTTAAGTTCAGTCGTTTCTTTGCTGGGTTCTGAATCGGTTCCTTTACTTTTATATATTTTTTTCTTGTCATACATGACAAATCTTTGTTCCCAAAATCTAACCCAGTTTTTTTTTTGTTACGTGTTTGATCTTCAAAGCAAAAAATTTATTGATCGACGACCAATCATATCACCATCCGATGGCGTCATTCAACTTGAGATTTGAGCAATTCCTGTTTAATAAGCCAACAAGCATTACAATCATTCCAACATGGTATGGTTTTACGACAATAGACTGATCATCACTATAGTGATTGACGTCTTTCTAATTTCAATGAAACAGAAATAGTTGGCAAACTGAACACCAAATCAAGAAATTTCCGAAACAAGTTAATAGGATCTAATACTGGGCGCTTGAGGATATCTATGACAAATGCTATCATTACGTATGCCTCAGGGAGTTTCCAGAAAAAAATTATTATTCCGAAATCGAGATAAGGAGTAATAAGGATTTCCCCGAAATTTTGCCGTGTAATAAAAACATTATTTGTTATCAGCTAATCTTTTGATGAATAATCGTTATATTAAGTTACACTAGAAGATAGATGCACGTGCACGAACTCTATCCTCCATGTGATTCCCATTGCAAGGGGGACTCGGCCACAAATCTCCAATGGGACGACCCACGACACATTCGCAACGGCCTTTTTCTATTTATGAATGCAATTTCAAGAACACTCAAAAGAACGTTTCTATTTATGGCCGTAATACCGACTTTTTACGTTAACGGGTGGGCATGTTTAAATTTATAATCTGCGGGTTAACGTTGAATGGTTGTGATTAGCACAGCATAGAGCATAGTCCGCATGTGATGGACAGGATGTATGATCGTGATAGACATACCGTTCAAGTCTTGATGAAGATAACAGTCCCAGTGAGTGCACATCGAGTTCATATTCAGCTGAAAAACCGGTCAGTTTTGGTAATTTTTGACCCGAGAATAAAAAGTTTATTTGTAAAACCGCACCAATCATTTCCAAAGTCAGTTTAAAGTAGCGTCAGTGCCAAGCCCCCTTCATCATGGATTTGCTTACGCGTATCCCTTATGTAACGATATTTATCCGTTATCAGTATGACTAATGCGATCGTGACCATTTCGTAAATGAAGGAGGTGGAACCTTGGCATATGACCATGTTTATTCACGGACCGGGAGGTAATGACGGCAACAAACGATTAGTAAGACTCAAGATTAGATAGAAACTATGAGATGCGATTATTTGACGCGCTTTACAATTAAAAGTTCTACAATTAAAGCAAACCTATTAATTGACTTGTCTTTTTTTTCTCCCCTGAACATGTAAATAATATTTAGACAAACACACTCTCATATCCTCTCTCGGCGACGCGTAATTTTAAAGAGCAATTCGATATTTCCCTGGTGCAGTATTAAATAAGCATGTAACATTGTGGTAGCAAAAGATGAATAACTTGGGGGAAAAAAGCTGAACGTTAATCACAATCAAGACGATACCGTAATTTTGCCAAGTCGATTTGCGTGGCGTTTTAAAGTTATCTTATTATTATTATTAGGAGCGCATGCTTTGGTTGTAATGTTTGTGTTAGCATCACTCTTTTCTTAATTGGTGTCAGAGACCCTAACACGATAATGATGCTCGTACAATGTAATGGGAAACTCACAAATCACTCGTTACAACACTGAAAACACATTGGACGCAATGGACGTTTACGAATAAGGTTTCTTCTTGTCAATTGAAGAAGACGAATTACAGGCAGCATTTGCAAATTGAGCGGACAAGTCAACTTGTAGAAAATGTTTGTGTCAAAGACGCATCTCGTAAAATTTCCATTCCAATGCAGTCGAGTGGGCTGTGGTAACCGAGGCTGTAATAGACGATAGAGCTGATAATGCTATTAACGATGAACAACAGTTATCCAATAAAGGCTGATAAGATTGGGACAGAACGACCGCACAAACAAACAAATTGTTAATCCAAGTCGATTTATATAGTTATTTGCAACAGATAAATAAATAGTTTATTTTCCTTTAAAAGAGGAATGTTTTGTTCAAACAAAACTACAGTAGTATGATTATTTATCTAGAGTAAGTATTCCTTTTTTGTCCAATTATTTCTCCTCTATTTTTTCTCACTTTTGTTATCATTTACTTGCTTACTTTTATACTATTAAATAAAACATTTAACGATTTTACGGCCATGCACTTTTTCTATAGGTCCCAGGACCATGCATGACATGATTACAGTGTAGTATGACGCAATGCAAACGAGGTCCTGATCGTATTTGGTATAGCCACTCATCTTCCGATACTTTTTCACCTATTCGTACTAGTCCTATACATTGCGCGTATTGCTGGGGATATGAAGGCTCGATCAGAAAACGTTTGCGCCCTAATGTTGTTTCGAATATCAAACGACGTCCTCTATTCAAAAATCAATAGATAGATATATAACACATTAAATGACTGTCTATTTCAAGTCTCCAATTTTACGCAATTTATCCACATCAAAATTTTCAAACTCCAAACCTGTTCTTCTTCAGATCGTGCTTCTCTAGTATTTGCGGTACCGTCCGTTTCCGTCCTTGTCTGGTTATCATTGCTGGTCAACAGCTCTTCTTTCAAAGCCTCGCTCGCTCTAAGTAGAACGGATTCGCGGTTCTCTCCAAGTCGTGCGAGCTTGGATCGTAAACCATTCAACAAATACTCCTCGGAAGCGGATAAAGGTGAAACGACATGTGCGAAATCAACTGGGCCGTCGTAAGATCTTGTCATTTGACGCGATACTTCTTGTGCGACTCGCTTTGCTAAAGGAGTATCTGCTATTTGATGTTTGTTCTTGTAATACTGTTTGGAGATTTCTTCTAGTTTATCTAGGTTTTCATGACAATCAGAGGCATCCTAATCACGATTAATTAACTCTATATCTGTACTGTACTGGAACAACACACGGGTAGGTCATGGCAGAGAGACTCACTAGTGAAAAGGTCCTGATATGCTCTGTTATTGAATTAAACTCGTGGAACGCATGCCTACAAAGAGTTTTGTCGTGTTAAATCCGTTCGGTCTCGCATAGACTCGTAAGTTATAAACATACTTTTTGGGATCAACGTCTGTCATTATGTTGCCGAATTCGCCGCACGGATCCGCAACTGCTACAAACACAAATGCTTGAGACGTTCTGAGTTTCTTATACACGAACGCTGCATCTTCCAATTCGTTCTGTTTACAGTACTCGTATAGCCCATACAAGGCCTGCCACATTGCTAAGTGAAGGTAAAAAAAAAAGCATCGAGTATAATGCACAAATCGACGTGTATCTTTTAGAGGTATTAAAATCTTACTTGGTGATAAGCGAATCTTTACGCGGAAAAAGGCTTCTGGTTGTGTGAAATAAAGAAGATACAACGTAAACAGCACGGCGAGTCGAGTTTCCAAGCAATTCGCTGTGTCATAATGGGCTGTTTCATTGTTAACGTCGTAACTAATTACCGGTAGATTAGTGTCTAAACAGTAAAAAACTTACATAAAGTTATCTGATAGAGACATTGCATGAAAAGCTCTCGACCTGATTTTTCTGGGCAGACAAAGTGTATCAAAGAGAATTGCAAATTCGTCCAGACTTGGTTGAAGGTTGCGTAGTCGGTTGAAGACTTCTGATGGACAAACTCTGGTTAAAAAAATAGTCGGGTACTGTATAGAGTACGTTGGTTGAAACTTATTAACGAACCTCCACATAGCCCTCAATTAACAGCCGAATGTCTTGTTCGAGTGCTTTTCTCTTGACGCGTTCATTGCCAATAGTTATGTGCTCGTCGGTCATCATGAATTCCCACAGGCAAAGTGAACCTATGCGCCACAACCAATTGTATGGATTCAAATTTTTTATGCGCCACAATATAAATCTTCTAGTTGTACGATTTCAACCAGGGGTGTAATGCGAGGCAGCCATGCGATGTTCTCTCGATCTAATTTTCATAATTGCAGGAAGTTGTGATAAGAATTGTTCCAATTGCATGTGAGCATTGAGCCAGAAACGAAAACTATCGCTGCTGCTGATTCAACCTTAACGCGTACTTTTCCCCTTCGCAACTAATTATCAAGTCGATATGCGAAAACGCAGAAGGGTTCACAGTCCCACTTCTGCGACATGGCGTCAAGTAGTAGCGATCCCAGACGGAATACCGAAGGCTCGAGACTTCTTGATTAAATTATGGAAACATTCTAAAGTCAATATACAGTGATCCGTTCAATTGAATGAAGCCCGTTTATATACCATACACTTTAATTCGATTTTGTCCTCCCAAAACCACTCATTTTTTTCACCCCCACCTTCAAAGAAAATAATCAGTTAATATACAGTGGCATTTGTCTGGGCTTGTTACAAGATGCTCCAATTACAAAATTAAAAAGACATTAATTGGTACGTATTTCCAGTTGGACTAGCTTTTTGCAGCAAGCTCTCTATACTATTGCTGCTGGAATGTTCGTTAGCGTTAGTGTCCGGGTGCTTAGTATTAACACAGGGGTTTGAATCAATTCGTAAAGGCAGACATAATACTCAGATTCCTCTTGATCAAACGTTGAAAGTTTTCCGAGTTCTATTTACCTCTTTAGAATTCAAGTCTATATCGTCTATAACAAATAATTTCAAATTTTTAGTACCCAACCTTTTTTCCACCACAAAATAGCTACAAATGAGAGTGTAAACATGTATCCACAAATTATTGACTCGGCTACAATAGTAGATGCATATAATGTCCTTATTGTCAGGTTAATCAACCCGGTTAACAGATTTGCCTAGTCGCAAAATAAAAAGTTAGTTTTATCGAGAAAGGCATCGCCTCAAACACGTTACTCATGCTTACCAGTATAAAAACCGCCAACCCATTTGTATTAAAAGCTTCTATAATGTGAGGTACATATATACCCTCTTTTACCCAATATCTGTCAAAAAACATTAATTCTACAGATTGAAACAACCACAAGAACCCAGTATTGTAGACAGCAACCCAGAATACATAACTAATATTGGCCATTTGTCTGGACACTTGAATACCGTACACGAGAACCACCATGAAACCGACGCACCATAATATCGCACATGAAAACAGAATCATGGCAAGCTTTCTTTGTTTGGGTCTTAAGCTTGGTTTGCGGTTCTGACGGAAAGCATAGTAGGGATCGGCTGGAAGGATATAATGACCCGTATCAAACGCAAAAATAAATATGGCCAGATAACCTTGAAATAATAGTTAATAGGATTTGGCATAAGTAATAGGTCCAAGTTCAACATAAGAGACGCAAGATTATCAATCGATCCCTATTACACTTACCAAAGAAGCTGAAAATTCCCTCCTTGTTGGCGCTGATTAAATCTGTTCGTGGCGCATTCTGAATATATTCCTCGAGTCCAAGTTTCGATAACGCTAATTGATAAACTATATAATGCATCGACAGATGAGAACATGACAAAAAACCAACGGGGTGATGGTAACACTCTATATACAGTTTTCCTTACCTCCGATTATAACCAGCCCGACCACTGCAAATCTCGCGTACCTTTCTACTGCTCGACATAGGGTAATAAATATTGGCAAAAACGCAAGAGTAAAGAAAAAGTTCCAATGCACCCCATATTCAGAGACGTGTTCTTGATAATCGACTCCTTTGACGGCGATCAATCGAGCAAATCCCAGGACAAAAAGTGGAAACGCATGTTTGCATGCGTTTACGAGCTGACCTCCGAGAGGCTTGAATCGGTTTTCAGGACGTTTTAGAAAAGGTTTTGCCGCGACTATTCCAGCCGAGAATACGAACGAGCCAACACCAAGATCCATCTATTAGAACAACAGTCATAATCGATCGAACGAACGATCGATCGTAAATTGTTATCTTTGTTCCATTTGGGGAGAACTAGCAACCAACGTAACACTAGGCAACGCAGCACAGAGAAAAAAAGACGGAATAAAAAAAGATCAGATCAGATCAAATTAAAGTACCCAGATCATACCAGAGACGTCCCAAACGTTTCGACTTTTGCAAATCGCCTGGGGAATACAGTAAAATCGACAGCCAATATCGCAATACAAGTGAGAATCATAATACCAGCCCTATAGACGCTCAGGAACGGTTTTCTCGTTCCATGTACCAAGTGATCCTTATTATTACTAGACTTTGCGGCCTTCTCACCCTCGACAACCAAAAGTTCATCCAACTCGTCATTGTCAGAATCCTTTTGCCATTTGCTTTTCTTTTTAGTTTCCTGGTTTTCTGCTGGCGGGCACGCACGGACTATCCATACCGCCGCCGAGATCAAGGCCACATTGATGTAAAATGCATATGACGACAATAGAGTACATGCCAACAAACTCGGAAACACTAAAACTAGAAATTCAAATAAAAGTGTTTGTAGAGTCGAGGAATATACTCGTGTAGAAATCTGTGTGTATTTGATCAAGGCTGACCAGAGAACGTATGAACACTTGGGGAAAAGACAACCCGATTTTAAACGTGGTGAGTTTTGAAATACCTGAAAATGATAATGGTCATGAACACGAGTTTTGCTGATACATACCAACATGACCCCAGTAACCATATTTATCTCCCACATCGTCCCTCCAGTGTGTCCGGTTACCCATAATACTTTCTCTTCTTTGTAAGTTGCACTTTTGTAATCCATCGAATATGGTAAGAAGTTTTTCTAAATGCAAGGTTTGGGAATTTACAGTATTTAATATCTGCTGATATGTAACACGAAGTACTATGGGAAAAATTCATTCCTAGTTAGATTGAAAGTTTTTTATAACCAATTTATATTTTAATTATTATACTAATTTAAAGAAAATAAACTCAATTAGATGCGCGTATATACAAGACAACGCTTCTATAATATTATTTGTAAATTTTCTGCCAACATGTCAATATATCTTCTTTATTTTAATCTCACAATAATTAATTATGCCTGCATATGGAGTTTTTGCCCTAGTACCGCAGAAAATTATACATAACGCAACCCTTCTTTGGTTGTTTTTTAAATAATGTAACTTTCACAACGCATTTTATAGGCGAGAAAAACAAACAGCTTCTTTTATTACTCCTTACGCGACATACAAACAGAATGCATGTTATACTATTTTCCATGTCCCATCATAGCGTTATAATCATCAATCTTTATTCGTAACGTTGCGTGACAGATGTCAGGAGCATATGTCTGTGTTATTCCGACAATTTGGAGTGGTGGCGTCGTTGAAGCCCGCGTCAAATGCGAGTGCTGGCATTTCGAGAGAGTCTTTGTTTTTTAGATATTTAAACTATCATATATGAAGAGTTAAAAGTATGAATTTAAAGTCGAGTTATAGTGAGTATTCCAAATTTCAATGGCGATCCTTCTGATAAATTGGAATGAATTCTCCAATACTTTACAAACCCAGTATGAGCTTTATTATGTTAAGCCTTTTTGCCTGTGAAATCATTCAGATACAATTCTCGGCGCTCGTGGGATGCGCTGACCAAAAATCATGGGCCGGGCAGTGCCGTAATTTTTGCCCTCCACAAAAAGGCGGTGCTGATTCGGTACTCGAGTTGGATTGACTCTATTCAAAGAACGACGAAATATTTTTGAATGTCTATGTAAACGGTGAAATACGAAATGAGTCACGCTTAGAGACGAATTTGCAATCTCCGATAGATATTAGTATGTTTTTCTTAATCCTGGCAGTGCGAATTCTTCAGTCACCTTTTTCATTTGATATACAGTGTGTAACAGATCTTTGACACGTCTGCTGATGATATTGGCTAGACTAATTTGATTGATGTGAAAATGAGATTTGAGGCTTGGTATATCTACTATTATCTGTAAGTAAAAAAACACATTAGTCCAAAAAGCCACTAGTCTTTGGGCATGGTATTAGCAGTGCTTACAGCATCTATGATTATGACAACAGATGTTGCAATAACTGTCTTGAAAGTGACAGTTTCTTATTCGAGACATTTTCTGAGCAAAATATTTGATCGCTGATAGAATTGTGTATCAGCCTCAAGTTATACTCGCATCGTCAATGAATTGAACACAATATCCTTCGAACAAAGAATTTCCTCCACCGTCAGCACAGGAGACGGAATTGGAAAGGTTAGTATTACATCAAAACGTAATAGGAATTCATAACATTATGGATAGGTCTTTCTATGTCAAACACATCATACTCAATTGCCAACAAATGATATATATCTGTATGTCCATTGTCATTGTAATGCTATTCCCATATATTATGAAGTTAACGGTAGGATGAATTTATTCATGCAAGTTGCCGATCAATTCTCAATATCCAATCTCCGAACCATTCGTATCGAGTTTTTTCTGTGTTCTGATTTTTTAACTTTCGAACATGCCAAAGCTAAAAATTAGTCCGGAAGAAGTACCATTTCGTGCCGTGTTCTTTCTAGAGGCGATTCAATGGGCCGTCGGCGCGTTTGTTTATAATGAAGAATATGAAATAGAATATTCGACCATTGTGCTAGTTCCATTCGTACTGGGATGTGCCGTGATGTCGTTGATTGATTCAGTGAGTTTCGCAGTTTTTGCCCGTCATTGTAATTTCGTTGGGATGCCATCTTTTTTAAATTAAAACAAGATTTTCTTTTTTGGTTAGACTCTAAATGGAACGCTGTATCATGGTGTGCTCTTCTTCAGCGCCAACTTTTCCGTGGCAATGCTAATTACAGTCATTTGGCAGATTCTCGGCATTTATCACGGCTTCACGGAGATATTAATTCCAATGGTCACTGTCACCTCTGTTGCCGAGGTCATTATAATACTGACTATCGCGGATTCATGGAGGAAAGGGTAAAAAAAATCGTATTAACCATCACATATCGATTTGTTACACACATCGATCGTTACATCTTTTTTTACATTCTGTCGAAAAGTGAATGGAAATTACACGATAAATCACCAAAAGTGAAATCTCATCCAAGTGAGTGACTGGTCATTTTTTTTAGAAACGTCTCGTTTGAAACTCAACTTGATTGACTTTTTTTTTTTATCAAGAGATGGACGAATTCTTTGATCATTTGACGAGCATGTTTTATAGCATTGTCAACTTGTATGGTCCGTTGACAGCGACCAATGTTATTATAAGCATAGCAAGAGGAGATTGGTTAACTTTCGTGTTTGATCTTGGTACATTTACGCTATCAACAATAACGATGAGACTGATGACTATTGGGGTTTGTACCTACAGTATTTCGTATGAGCTCTCATTTGTATCTTCATACGGTAACAACTATCCATCGCCCTCATTAGGTCCGCCTTCAATCGAACATACTTATGAATTTATCCTATGCGTTAAGTTTGATTTTGATGGTATCACTACCGTTTCGCGTTCTTGGAGATACGATTAGTCCGGATAAATTGTGTAAGTTGGCAAACTCGAAAGCTTGCGTGATGATTATTATTATCGAAACACTGATTCTATTATCCTATTTGCATAGTTTCTGTAATTATTCTTGGAATGACGGTATATTCTGGTTTTGTTGGACGGCAGTGCCAGACGTTGTTTGACAAGAATCTAAAGATAAATTAGCAAATTTGTATATAACTAACGTACGTAAGAGGTAAGCCCAACTCTTAAACGTGCCTCTAACAAGTTATGCAATCTCAATGTTGTTTTAAAAGATTGTTTAGGAGACACGGGTTTTGTAAATAGTTTAAATTGGGTCGCTGAAAAGCCTTGCTACTCGGTCTAGATTGATATGAAATGCTCATATTCAAAATGAGGCTATTTTCTGAAATATTATAAATTATGGGTCTTTCTATGGATTACTTTTGCGACGCGAAAATTGGCACGCGTTTGATGGTCGTGAGTTTAAATGGAGGTAGCAGTGTGTTGGCGGTTTTAAAAAAGAGAAATTAAACGGTTCGATATGTTTCGCCTAATATTCAGAGTCAATTATGTTCACTAACCAGTTTAGTTATGATGACGTAATTAGACGTTGATGTATTCTCCACAAGTTGTCGTATTTTCTACGGCATGCGTCACACTATCACCACTTAGTAAGCGCGGTCACTGTATTAATTTTATTATGAGGATGGGATTACTCCCGATATGGAAGTTCAGAAATTCAAGAGTGCTTAGAAGCAGAAGGTGATACAAAGGCCTATCTATTGATGACGATAACAAATGCATTACGGTACAGTGTCTGAGACTTATGTACCGTGCGCAGATTGTAGTATGCACAATTGAATTGGCCTTCATTTTTCGCGCAAGATGGAGAAAATATATTAGCATGACTTTACCAAATTGTCATTCGTGACTGTCACATAAATGCATTATTTCTATGGGGGTAAACCTTTCATTGAACAAACTTCTGTAGACCTGGCCTTACAGTATCAATATCTAATCGATTATAGTATTGGCATCGATTTCGGGGTAATTTTCGAAAAAGCTCTAGAATTCAAAAGCATACAACGTTAACTATCATTCATCAAACATCGTAACAAAAACTTCGACTTACTTCAAACAAGCGAATAGCATGAGCAACGTCATCAGTACCGGCCGTCTCTCGAATAGAGTGCATGCTCAATTGCGGATTCCCAACATCTTGACATACATTGAAAAATTAACACAAAGCAACGCCTCGGAACAAGAAATTATATCATACGTACCGATAGTACGCAAACCAAGATTTGAACTGAGTACCGGTCCAATAGTTGATCCGCACCGACTATCAGCCCTGACCACGTATTCCTGTAGAGGAACATTACTTTTCTTGGCCGCCTGACGTAAAATTACTATTGTCGCTGCAGTAGTTGCGTATCTCTACAAATCAAAAGAGTGTCTAGTGTTCGATTTTGTGATACAGTTTTGGGGAGAGGGTAAAGACTGAATAGTCGAGAGCTACCTGATTAGCATTTATCTTCATTACAACACCTCCATGCATACTTGGTTTATGGTTTTCTTCGTGTTTCTCACTATAAAGTAACTCGCACTGAGTCATTATCAATAAATTATAGCGTTCTCATTCTAAACAAAAGAGACATACGAGTAGTTGGGATGAACCGCTGGTGGAAATAACATTTCGTTAACGTAACGCAAACACTCACGTTGAATGATGTGAACTCCCCCACCCCACCTCCATCATACGAATTATACTGACTACATACCGTGAGCCATATCAGCACTGATCAGGAAACTTTTGTGAATTGTTTCTTCGAATGCAGTCTATTGGGAAATCAATCCGAATACAATCGTTACCATCATCATCATCATTTTTTATCTTAACAACGTTTGACTAGTAGGTACCTTGGAAACATCCTTTTCCCCACCCACGTTGGTGAGAACCAGTCTCCTGATTGTATACTCTAGTAGGCTAGAAGCAGCTCCATGTGCACTAACGCTTCCCACTTCTTCATTGTCAAATAATACAACAAGTCTGATATTTGGGTCTTTTTCAAGTGAAGTAGGGGAATAATGCGTTGTATTTATAAGTGACTGGAAAAAGAAATCGAGACGGCATTAGCAGGTCCGTCTATTGTTGTAACAATAACAGAACGGGTGAACTTACTGTCAATGCCGTATAAGACATCATGAGATTGTCCAGTCGGGCTGAGAATACAAATTCATTATTGACACCACCAATTGTTGCTGGTTGGGTATCATAGAGACAAAGTTCAAAGTCCATAATCTTGGATGCTGAGAAAAAAATTTGCGCAGGTAAATAGGTTATCAGGGCAAAAAAATTGTATTCGGTATCAGGATTATCTTCTCTTTTTTTTTTTACCTTCTACATTTAATTCTTGAGCAATAGCGCGAAGCAATTCTGGATGATGCTTTCCTAACTGATTGGTATCGTCTGCGCCAAGTCTAAACGATTTGTATATGAGATTTACAACAAGTATTACAGGCGAGCGGGGATTTAGTTATGGATGCCCATACCTCTTTTGGGCAGTAGCAAGTAATGGAGTCAAGTGTGTTTCCTTGTTAAAGCTGAATCCATTTGCTACGTCAGAATCAAGATGAATGGCAAGAGTTGGGACTCTTAGAATCGGCCTTGATAAAGATTTGTTGTCATATGAATAAACAGATAATCAGAAAAAAAGGAAACTAAATAGTCACATTTTTTATGATTACCTTGAAATTCTAACGAGTTTATTCTGGTATGTTCCATCATTATCGAGCATGACTCTCCCAGCAATACCCAGATCGCGATCGAACCATGTATGCCTACACAAGTTTATCTCACCATGAGTACCCTCGATGCAAGCTTTCTCTGCACAACAAAAACTTACCATAGACCACCTCCATATGTTTCAACCCCAACTTGTAAATAACCAGAACGTCCTTTCTTGGAGATGGGTTTGACCTGGATCACAAGACAAAAAAAAAATCGCATGTATATAAATAAATTGTACCACAGGCTCACCTCAAACCTGCATTAATCTGTCGAAACAATCCCATTCTCACCTTTAAACACGGAGAATCGGTATGAGCGCCAATAATGGATATGCCGTTTCCTGGTTCGTATTTACCACCAACCGCGAAAGCAACTATTGTGCTCGTGTTTCTGGTAAAAAAGTACTTGCCATTTTTTACGATTTGGCCCGACCAATTATCCCTCTCTTTTAATTCCTTGAATCCAGCATCCGTCAACCTTTTTTTAGACTCTTCGACGGCATGAAACGGCGATGGAGATGCATTGACAAAGTCAATGAAATCGAGCGCTTCTTTGACGGAAGGAGATGTGGTGGAATTTAAAGTGCTCTCAGACTGTGACGAGAAATACGAGTTACTATGTGCGATGTAAGCAGATGCTATGCTATGAGATGATATGACATTCGTATATCTCGAGAACGAGAATATTGTTCCATTTGAGGTTAAATCCGTGTGCAAACAATTTATGGTTTGTTTCCAGATCAAAGCCCTGAACAACCGATGTGCACTATTTCTCATTTGTATGCGTCATGTAAAAAAAAGAGAGAGAGAGAGATCGGATGGCCTTACCATTTTCTTTTAAATAGATGTCGAACTCTGGTCTGTAGTTCGTATGTGAGTTTAAATATAAACCAAAAAAGGAAATTTTAGATCTGTGTTACGGAATACATCAGTGGGGTACATCTATCTCACGTGATATATGCAGTAGCCCAACGACATGCGAGTATACTAATACGCAATATAGTCGACTTTTGATTGTTTCGAAAAGTGCTTTAACACCATACAAACCTATTTTATATATAGTGATGTACATACTAATACAGTGTGTTGCGAAAAAAGTGGCGCAAAAATTAGTTTTTGAATACAAAAAACGCGTTTATTTACATGGTTTCTATATTTATATAAGTTTGTTTTTTTGTCATTAATTACATTTACAAAAGTAAAACTCCCTCTTCCTTGATTAGTTTTTTACTTAAACCTTGTAACATGGTCAACACAAAGCTCGAAGCACAGCATCAAACTATTGGTCAAATGGAATTCGTTCTGCCAAAGAAATGCGCCAACATACAAAGATCGTTAAAATTTGGAAAAAAGAATGCTTAATATTAAAGACATTTGCGAGTTAAAGCAATTTATAGTAGAAGAGTAGGATAAAATGTTGTACAAAATTTAATCAGATATATGATTATGAAAAGCCGGATAGAATTTCGTATTCAAATTTATACTTAATAAGATAGTTTATAAGCTTAAATTAGTCTACTTTTATTTGTCTTTGTTAAGTAATTGTTGAGATATACAAGTTTATTGTGCGCTCAATTTTTTCACAAGACACTGTAGCTCTAAGCCTCAAGTCCAATTTATAATAAAAAACTTATTTGCAATATTTGTTCCTTTTTTTTTTGACTGAATAACATTTATCACATAAGTTCGAATAACTGATATGGCTGAGACAACACTATGTCATTTGAAAAAACTGTGTCATCTGTAATTAGTCACGGCGATGGAAAAATACGTGTTACAAACGTTTAATAAAACTGACATAAACGTTTAATATTATGCAGACAAGTGCACGTCATCAGTACAAATCTTGCATTGTGCGTTGAGAGAAATGGTTATCTGTGTCGCTCAAATCATATTACATTACCTGACAATATATTAATATCAATTTTTTATTGTTTAATGAAGTAAATATTGATTGATGCTTCGTTTTATTTTGTTGTCTGGGATTGTGGAAGCAAATTCTTTCGTGTAGGCGTGTCCTTTTCTGATCGGGAATGTTACTAACTTTAGCTTCATATTGCCATTTTTATTTCGGCGATTGTCAATTAAGGCTGAATCTAAGCTCGCAGTGACCTGGTTTATTTAATAGTCACAGTATGCGCTTATCTACTCGCTATACGAGAATCACCACTCGCATCCAAATAGGGTAGATACGACATAATATATGGGGCATGCTGCAACAAAACCAGACAAAGTGAACATTCTATTATTATTATGTGACATAAATGAGAGGCTGATTATGATGTGGCTGTAAAATTGACCAGGGTGACTGATGACATTTGAAAAGTAATAATAGTGCTCATGGACTTGTTGATTTTAATGCTCACTTTATCATACCAGAAGGTGATGAATATAAACCATAACAGGAGCAATATAGGATTACCTCTATATATAAAAATATTAATATTAATTGATGAACCATGTGATGATTTAACTTCTGAAACAACTGCTGACAGTTCCATGAAGACAACTCGATTATCAAGTACAGGTAAAAATTTTAGATATAATTTTGGAGGCAGGAATGAGTACATGCATGGTTGGTAAGTCCAGGGGAAAGATGTTTACTTAATTCATTAACCATGTATTTTGTCTCTTTATACTACATATTCAAGGAATTCAAGATCCATACTTGAGTAATCTTGCTGAAGGGTCTCACAAACTCCGAATTCGAGGAAATGATAGTTGGGTTAGGGGCACGCCGCGTGCGGGAACTTTTTCAAGAAGCACGCAGTTATCCGCTTCACCCATCTTTTGTCTCATTTATCCTTGTACTTGTACAAGTAAAGAATTATCAAGATTCATATGACTCATATACAAAAATTGCTCGAGAAAGAATCCAGCCACAAGTGTGTAAGCTTCTTGATGAACCTGCTGACTTTCCATTTGTGTCATTATACATGTAATTAGGTGGTAAAATGACACATGTACAAGAGCTTCCTGAAATTCAGCAACAATTTGTGAAGTCTGAAGATGGGAATCAGAAATTGAAGTTTGATCAACACATATTAGATTCTATCAAAAAGTATCAAATAGGCCTGGCAACTTTTGGAGTAAATGAGGAAGTATTTCCATGTCTTGCTTCCCCTCATGTAACAACCAATAATGCAGAACTTAAAAATCTTGTTGAATTAATACAAGAACTCCTTGTGTCATGTATCATGGCCTGACCCTGCTGCTATGCATGGAAACATAAATTCTGATGCAAATCAGGCTGTTCGTGCCTCATGGATTGGAGCTTATAATAATTAGTTGTGGGATGATGCATCAGCATGGGGCAGAATGATGTAGAAGTTGTTTAAGTATAGTAAAGTGGTAATATCAATGTAATAATAAACATTATTACAAACATGTGCAACTGGTGTAAATCCTTTCATTTTTCATTCAATATTTTAATTAAGTACTTCAATGGTCTGAGGTATTTGACTATTACATCTGGCTAAAAGACTTCAGCATGTAGCCAACTCAGTGTTTACAAAAAGTGTACGGCCTGCATACATCTCTCAATCTAAGGTCAGCAGACATAGAAAAAAACGATAAGTATTAAAATTTATATATAGGATTACCCATATATGACGGATAATTATAACGATTCAATCGAATATGAAAAGCTATGCGCTTCTTGGAGATAGGTTGCAATTGTGGTTGCTCAAAAAGATTTCGAGAGAGAAATTTGCCGAATTACGTGAGGCATTTCAAGCTCTCTCTAGATTTGAACAAGATATATTTTTAATGGCCCAGTTGAAAACAATGAATGGCGGAGAAATAACTGCCAGTCGACGTCTTAAAAAGAAAACGCGTGCTAATAAGCGAACGTTTTATTATTGAGATCGTAATACTCCACTTTGTCAGAAAACGTATCTCAATATGTTAGGAATTGGCCGCGCTCACTTCGAAAACGTTAGAAATCACTTGGCGACGAATGGTATAATACCACGCGTTCATGGTAACATAAAACGAATGCCACGATGGAAACCAAAATAACCATTGATATAAACGTTGCTACTACCGTGAAGAATTTTCTCGAAAACTATGCTGAAATTCATGGATTACCAAGTCCGGGTAGAAATGTTAATCGCATTAC